>CAKOAT010175154.1:438546-483514 GCA_932364175.1 Eruca vesicaria subsp. sativa
GTGGGGGGGGGGGGAGTGGGTGAGTATACGAGTATTCGTATACTCCCAAAATTTTTTACAAAATTTCTTTTAGCTTTGTAATCGAATTTTTTTTTGAAATTTCTAATAAAGACAAAGTTAGAATATCTCCGCTACCATCGAAAAACGCAAATCCGGAAAATCGCTTCTGCAGTAACAACTACTCAATCATTTTTATAAAAATTCGCATATCAAAATATTTTCGGAAAGAACGGGCGAGACGTCGCCTAAATTCTCAAAGAAAAATATTTCCCCAAAGTCCGTCCGCGACTATAAAAACACGAACGCTCGGCGATTGGCCCCGTCGAGCACGCTAGCCGTCCTAAACAAACGCACCTACCTATCGGTCCGCATAGATCCGACGAGGATAAATAGCGCACTATAAAAGAAATCCAAATTTATGGTCAGCACTTCCGGGCAACTTAGAAATTGTTCCCGGTGAGATGCTCGGTTCCAACAATACGAATCGTATAAGCCGAGAACCTATTGCGGATTCTAAATCAGGTTAAAATCGCAACGGGCAAAACGAAAGCCGATTAGTCATCGCACAGCCCCAATCCGAAAGTAAACCTAGGTCTTGCCCTAAACCCAGCACACTGGTCGCTAACATCTCAAGGCATGAATCGAGATCCTAAAGGCATGTCTCTTCGCCCACATCTAAACACTCGAGAAAATCGAAATCTCCCGAGTTAACGAATCGGACGATTTACACCGAAGAGTTAGGTACGTGATGACAACTCGTATTCTTTCCTCTACATCTAACATAAAACGAATTTCATACTTAGAAAATATTTTATTAAAAAAGCATCCAAATACACACCGCCCAGCGGTAGGGATTCAAAGCCACCAACGGCCAGTCCCGGAAAAACAACGACAAATCGAAAAACTAAGAACATCACACATCAAAGTCATCGAACGCAGGCTGATCGACTTCACCATCTACGTCCGAAATCCCAGGACCGACTTCAACCGAATCCGGCGACACCACGACAGGATTCCATTGATCCCACATGCGCGCCTTGAGGTCGAAAAATTCGGACTGCATATCTCTTTCCCGATCCAAATTTTCCCATCGCACGAGGGATTCCTTAGCAAATGAATACCCTTCATTCTGAGTCAGGGATAACCCATGAACGATCCCGCGACATTCGCGATAATCACCATGCGCTCGTTGAACGGCTTCCGCATCCAAACAACCGGTTGCAAATCGCTCGTGACGAGCCTTCATCTCCTCGGCAACCTCTCGTTTGCCCGCACGACGAGCACAACGAATCCTTTGGTCAGAAAGTTCATTGGCACGACGAGACCTGGTCGCGCACTCATCCCTCACGCGAGCAACCTCCCTCGCAACCACTTCTTCGGCTTGGTTGGCCTCAACCTCTGCCCGAAGAAGAGCGACTTCCTTTTCGGCCATGTTCGCTCGAAACTTGGCAAGGCGAGCCTCAGCAGTACGGTTGTCCAGGGCTCGGCTCATGATAAGGAAACCCTACCAAAGAGAAGAATTAAGCCATGTCGTAAAAACTGCTCGGAAAAGAAAACAATAAACGCATGTACCTCCTTTGCTATCTCAGACCCCCTAATAAGCTCTGGAACTTGATCATGGTCAATGTCCGGAAAATGGGAGGTCGATGATCCGCCCGCCTTCGTCCAGAAGCCATCTTCCGCCTGACTATCAAGAAAATCCTTGACAATATTATCAGGAGAAGCCGCGCGCTCAGAGTCATCGTCTTCAATTACCGGATTTGTATCCCTTCGGAAGCGTGATTTGCCACTCCCCATCGAGGGAACATGCGGAATGAACTCTCCGATAAACGGATCCTCTTCGTAAATCGGAGAATTCGCAAAAAAGTCGAGATCGGAAGAGGGCAACCGCTTGACGGACACGTTTCGGAGAAAAACTGCACCAACCAACTTCACCACGTCTGAGAGAAGTGGTGATGTCCGAAAGATCCTCGGGATACGGAGGCAAAGGGTTGGTCACTGCAGAAAAACAGAAAGTCATTTTTTTAAAAAAAAAGAAAATATAATAATAATAAGAAGAAGAGGATTCGTGTGAACTCGAGTCGCATACCTCTCCGACCCCACGTGGTCGTAAAAATCGGAATGCTACCCTCCTCGACTGACGCACCGTCGATACGAACGTATAAGAAATTTTTCTTCCAAGAAGTAGAGAGCGTTGGGCAGCCCGTAACAATTTCGTCACGAGGGCATAGAGTGATCCTCCGCGATGCACCCGTCGGCTTTAACAGACCCTCGAGATGATCGACGGTAAGGGTGATTCCCTGCTCGTAACTCACAGTCAAAAGACCAACGAGTTGCTTTAAACTCGGAGGAGTCAATTGACTAATCGACAGTCCCAGCTTGTGAAGGTAATGCACAATGACTTCCGGAATCGGAAACCATAGGTGGCATTGTTGCAAGAAAATGTTGTAACATGTGAAAAAACCATCAGGCCCATCCCCGTCGCTCTCCCCGGCAAGTGGGGAACGAAACTCAACGGCCTCTGGAACTCGGTAGAATTCACGCATGTAATCGATGCTGTTGAAAAGCGTCAAGCTCGGACGTCCGGAAATTTGATCAACGTCCGACAAAGCTGGAACCCAAGTTCCAGGCCTAGCGGACCCCGACTTGTCTCCGAGCGCCCAAAAAGCCTCGAGGTCCGCCGGATCGACTAACGGGGACGAATACTCTTCTTTCGGAGCCAAGGCTGGAGGCTGCGAACTCGTTCCCTCAGAATTGTGAAAATTGGAACTGGTTGAGGAACGAGTCTTTCTTCCTGAAAACATGTTTGAAGATCTTCAAAGAAAGTAGAGAGAAAAATTTCATGAATAAGTTGTCGAAGGTGGAGTAAAGAATTCCAAATTTTACTCCATATACTTATAGGAAAGAATTTTACTATTCATCTTTGGACTTTTGGCAATTAAAGTTCCGCCTAATTCCATCAAACTCGCCAAACAAGCTCAATCCACTCGCAAGAATCTCACGATTCTTACGAGCTGGGGGGCTAACTGCTGGGGTCAAAATCGGTACGACGGAATTAATAACCAAAACTCCCCGCGAAAATACAAAAGGAACAGTTTTATAAAACCCGAGGAATAGTTCTATAAAACTAAAAAGTCATTTGTAAAACTCGCAGACCGTTTTATAAAACCCGAGAAGTAGTTTTATAAAACCCGAAGATCGTTTTATTAGACTCGAGAATCGTTTTATAAAACTCGAAGATCAATTTATAAAACTCGAAGATCGTTTCATAAAACTCGAGGTAGAAAACTCGAAGATTGTTTTATAAAAACTCGAGGAATCGTTTTATAAAACTCGAAGATCGTTTTATAAAACTCGAAGATCGTTTTATAAAACTCGAGGAATCGTTTTATAAAACTCAAAGATCGTTTTATGAAATCCGGAGATCGTTTTATAAAACTCGAGAATCGTTTTACGAAACCGCAAAAAAACCGCCAAAAACCATAAAAGCCGTAAAACGCGAACTAGTCGCAACTAGTTCGCCCATGGGCGAACTAAGCCGGCCCGGCTTAGTTCGCCGATGGGCGAACTAAGGGGTACTCATCTAGTTCGCCCATCGGCGAACTAAGAGATGCTCTCTAGTTCACCCATCGGCGAACTAAGCCGGCCCGGCTTAATTCGCCGATGGGCGAACTAGAGACTTCCCCGATATTCCGCGTCTCGATCTCCCGCATTCCCGATTCGAAACATACGTCTTTCGACAAGGTCGCGTTCTAAACCACGGCCGAAACATCTCCGGTTCCGTCTCGATCCGACTTACCGTTCGAGTTTTACGATAAAAACCGTAAAACTTCGCTTTCTCGGAAAGAACTCGAGGAAATCGTATAAACCGGCAACGGTTAAACGAAACACCGAATATTGCCTAAACTATACGATTTATTCGAGATTTCTCGTTGAAATCATAAAAATGCGCTTTTTAATAAAAAACGCCGAGTAAGTCGTAAAAATTGTGTTTTTAATAAAAGTCGAGTAAATCGTAAAACCTTACGATTAACTCGAGTAATTTATTAAAAACGACGTCAGATCAGGAAACGATCCCGTAGAAAGTCGGAAAACGAATTTATCGCAAAATGGCCCGGAAGGACCTAAAACGCGATAAAAACCCATCTCGCGATCTTAACGGAATCTAACCCGCAGATTTGATAACGTTTTGACGGTTTACTCGCAGGAGGAAAATAAAAGTCAAGTTTAAAGATAAAAAGGAAGGTTTGAAGAAAAATAGAAGATTTCCGCGGAGGAAAAGGAAGGATCGAGAAAAATGGAAAATTCCCGATTTAATCAGATCTGGGCGAAATGGAAAGATCGGATAGCCAAGGCGAGGAGTATATAAATAGGAGGTCTAGGGCAGAAGCAAGAGACACGAAATTCAGTGCTCTCACCACCAAAACTAGCATTTAGGAATCTTTCCGTTTTTCTGTTAGCGAGCTGCGTCTCAATTAGGGTTTTTTGTTCTTAAGTTTTCGGCTACTCTCTTTGTACCAGTTCAACGCAGATTCGGAATAAGAACCTCTTTGCTCTCGATTTTCGATTATCTTTTAATAATTCTAAGTTTTCTCGTTATCTTAATCTTCGTTGTGCGGCTCTGCAGATAGCCGGTTCCTCTGGAAACTTAAGGTTTTCCCGAAGTTTCCTTATTTACGATTATTTGAAAGTAGGTGGAAATCGACACCCACAAAAACGGCAGCGATTAACCGAAACATCGAACATTGCCAAACTTTGGGATTAACTCGAGAAAATTATTTAAAAACGGCACCGCATCAGCAAACGATCTCGTATAAAGTCGTAAAATGGTTTTATCGCAAAACGGCTCGAAAATTCTCAAAATGCGATAAAAAGCCTATCTCGCGACTTTAACGAAGTCTAACCCAAAGATACAACGAAGTTTTAACGATTTACTCGCAGAATGAAGATAAATGTCAAATTTGAAGATAGATGTCAAGTTTGAGGATAAATGGAAGATTCTCGATAAAGTCAAATCTGGGCGAAATTGAAGGTCTAAACCGCCTAGGAAGGGAGTATATAAGCAAGAGGCAGAGGACAGAAGAAAATGACGAGTTTTCAAAGCTTTCACCACCAGAAACTTAGCATTTAGGAATATTTCCCTTTTTGTTATCGAGCTGCGTCTCAACTAGGGTTTTTGTCTTAGATTGCTAGGGTTAGGAATCTCGCCGACGGCTCTCGCAGCTAAGGCTACTCTTGTTGTACCATTCTTACACAAATTCGGAATAAGATCCTTCTTGCTCTCGATCTCGTTTTTCTTTTACATCCTTATTTCATACTTGTCGTGTTCTTTATTGTTCTTGTGCGGTTCCGCAGATAGCCGGGTTCTCTTAGAAATTAGGGTTTACTCTAAATTCCCTTATTTACGTAATCTTGACAGTAGGTGAATTTCAGTTCCCACAATGTAACTTGGTCATAAAATTTACGTCTCATTAACTTCCCGTTTAGATCTAAATAGTGCTTCGATATTACGACCACTGATTATGACCAATGCACGTGTACATATTTAGACGTAAGTTTACGTCACATCAACCTCTAAGTTACGACTACGCCCTTTACAACTGTTTTACGACCAAATTCTTTGGTCGTGCACATTACGTCTATGTTACAACCGTTTTAATTATAACTGGCTACTAACGACCATTTGTGTTTGGTCGTTATGCAGTCATAATTTGTACTTTACGACCAAATAACTTCCAAAAGTGCAGTCGTTAAACCCATGTTTTCTTGTAGTGTTAGTCTCCTTCTTTGTCACTGGCACATCATTATTTTGACTTGTGTGGTGTTGAAACTTCTCTACAAATTCCTTGTGCATTCGGACCTTGAGCTCTTTCCAATCTAACACTTGTTGAGTGCTCTCCTTTATCCACCATTGATAGGCATTCCTAGTAAAGGTTTGGACAGCTTGTGTCAGCCTCTTTTCCTTTGGAATTTTATGGGACCGCAACCATTTATCCATGTTTATTTCCCATATTAGATACACCTCTGGGTTCCTATTTAAACTTGAAAACACTAAGAAGTCAGATGTATAAGCACAACTTTGGATTACTTCCCTCTTTTGGCCGATTGGTATACATGGAACTCTCCATGAGAGGTGTGATATGTGCTCAAATTACCCTAAAGAACACTTACTCTAGGGAACCACTTAAATCTAATCAAGCAATAATACTAGGTGAATATTAAATGTAAAATCTCAGTAAAATTAATTCAATTAAAGATTAAATTTTATTTATTAACTTAATCAACATACAAATAATTAAAGATTACATCAAACCAAAAACAAATTAAAAACATTAAACCAAAACCTAATTAACCTAAACCTAATTAATCAATAACTTATCCTAAGCTGCGTCCATCCATCAAGCTCCTCGGCCTTTGGTGTCTTCTCCGCCTCCTCCGTTCACGACCACAACTGCCTCCTCCGCCTCACGACCGCCGCTGCCACTTCTGCTCATGACCACCAACTTTGCTCACAAGCACCTCAATTACTCACGGACTCTTCCATGGTCATGACCATAAGCTCTGTCACCACCACCAAAAAACAGATTCAGAGAGAGAGAAAGAAAAAGAGAAAAGGATAGAAAGAGATAAACCACCAAATCTACCTTCAATCTCCATGGAAGCACGGTCTGAGCTTGAAGGTGTACTACTCATTAGATTCATCAAAAGACAGAGATACTTAGTCTTGCCTTCTCCAACCATAAAACAAATCAGAGAGAGAGAGGCAAAGAGAGAGAGATCGAACGTTGTGGTTGTGGTGATGGTCTCTAACGGCATTGGTGGTGACGAGTGAGGACAAGAGGTAATAAGAGATGAAGAGATGAGACTGCGGAGGATTTGAGAAGATTGACAATTTACTTTGAGATCTAGGGAAAAATCAGACGTCGTGAGAAAATAGAAGAAGAAGAGGCAACACCTCTAGAGCCCCAAAATGTGATAAGTCAATCTCGAGAAAGAAAAACATTATTTTTAAAAATCAGAGAACACAGAAATGACGAAAAAACTAGGGAAAGTTGAAGTATTTACAAGTTCTACAAGGGTATTACCCATCCGTCCCGACCCGACCCGGATTTATGGGCAAATCAATTCAACCGAACCGTGTACCTGTCTAACCATACTATCAACCGAACCAATTCCTTTAAACCAAAACCAAATTTGTCGGTTTTAGCAAACCCTCTCAATTTATTTCCTCTTTATTTATTTTCTCTCCATTATCATCTCGAAAATATATAAATCAATTGAAACCTTTCATTTTCTCCTCATTTCTTCTCGAAAAACCTAGAGAAAACCCTAGAGTTGATTCGTTGTTCTCTCAAAATCAACCGTGTGAGAATCCGGAGAAATCAATCTGATTCATGGGGGTCGAAACGAGACGGGGTAAGAGGAAGAAGAATCCAACGGAGGAAGAGGATCCGAGAGTAAAGTTTGTAAAGACGACGGAGAAGAGTGAAACGAGGGCGGTGGATGTCTCGACAGAGAAGACGATGGATGTCTCGACGGAGAATACGGTGGATGTCTCGAAGAAGAAGACAAGAAAAGACTCGACGGAGAATATGGCGGAGATGGCAGAGCCGAGTAATGTGGTTGCAGAAGCTGCTCCGACGAGACTTGTCAAAGGTCCTGCTCGCGCATCTCCTCCAGGTCCTCCCGCAACTCCGGTGATTGGGACCGCCTCTGGAGATGAAGAGAATGATAAACACACTTCTGGAAATGAAGAGAATGATGAAGAGAATGAGAAAATTGCTTCTGGAGATGAAGAGAATGAGAGAGTCGCTTCTGAAGATGAAGAGAATGAGAAAGTCGCTTTTGGAGATGAAGAGAATGATGTACACGCTTCTGAAGATGAAGAGAATGATGAAGAGAATGAGAAAATCGCTTCTGGAGATGAAGAGAATGAGAAAATTGCTTCTGGAGACGAAGAAAATGAGAAAGTTGCTTCTGGAAATGAAGAGAATGAAGATGAAGAAGAAGAGGAAGCAAATGCAGGAGGGGAAGCAAACAACAATGAGAATCCACAAGAGGAAACAAATTATAGTTGAGTTTGAATTTAAGTCGTAACATATGATTAGGGAGAGCTAGTAAATCGAGTGTGTTAAACGGATTCCAGTAATACTAGGAGAATAATAGGAAAAACTGTCAGTTTTGGTACAACATAGGAAAACTGAGATTATGTAAACGGATCTGTGGTTTTATTTTGATATAACTTGGTATAATTATAGTATAAATTTAGAATAACTTGGTATAATTTTAGTATAACTTGGTATAATTTTAGTATAACTTGGATATAACATTGGTATAACTTGCAGGATTTGAATGGAAATGAGGCACCCGAGGCAATCAAACCAACCAGCATGTTCTTCAATCCATCTGAGTAAAAGAAAAAAACAAAGCTAGGGACAAGGTGTATGATAGCTAGCGCTATTAAGACGCTAAGTAATCTGAAACCCAAGCTGTCTAACGCGGAGTGGAGCTGGTTCACGGAGCATCCTCAATTCTCACACATTTTTCATATTAAAAGAGAGAAAAACAACAGGGTTCAGGGAATGTGGATGTTGTTGCTGCATACTATTGGTAGCGAGAGGCGGAGAGAAGTGTGGTTCATTATGAATGGGGTTCCCATCAATTATGGGCTGAGGGAATACGCTTTGATATCTGGGCTATTCTGCCACAAGTATCCTCTCGGTTACAAAGAGCTTGGTGGGACGAAGTTCGTTGATAGACATTTCAAGGAAGGAGAACTTAGAAGGTTGGAGGATGTTAAGAAGAAGCTGGTGGACATGGGACCCCACAAGGACAGACTGAAGATGGCGGTTTTATTCTTCTTAGCTTATGTTGTTTCCGCGCAGACGAAGGCTGGACACAAGGCTAATGATGTGTTAGATGTGTTCCAGAGAGCAGTGGATGATCTTCAGTACTGCAAGACCTTTCCATGGGGGAGATTCTCCTTTGACTACATGCTGAAGGAGATCTCACACACAATGAACCATTTTGGAGGGGTTGTGAAAGAGAAAACATTATGGCTGCTTCCAGGTTTCATCGTTCCACTAGAGGTATGCAAAATCCCATTAATGAGTTGATTGCTATTGTTATTTATTGATGGTATTACATATTAATGTTGTGTTAACAGCTTCTTGCATTCGAGGCAATTCCTAAGCTAGGAATGGCGTTCAGAGAACCTGTTGCATGAGCTAATGTCAACTGCCTGAGGATGTGCAAGTCCTCTTTCAAACGAAATGGAATGACAGGGTTTTCACTTTCTGTGATAAACAAGGAATTGTGTAAAATAAATGTGAGTTTTCATGGGAACTAGAGTGTAACTAGAGTAAAACTGTGGTAGAACTAGGGAAGGTTTTAAGTAAAACTAGAGTAGAACTATGGTAGAACTAACGTATGACTGTTCTGTTACGCAGGGTAGAGAGGATGTTGACAGCATCATCCCCACCAGAAATGGACTAGAATAAATCCTCTTGGATACAATTATGGAAGACGAAGACGATGTAGACGATTATGATTTAGCTGTGGACAGTTGGGTGAAGTGTCTGGATACATGCTGTAAGATCTATTTTGAAGACATTCACGAGGAAGATGAAGCTGCACGAAAATAAGAGGCAGAAGGGATTGAAAATGCTGCAGGGGATGGAGTAGTGGTAGGTGATCAGTCGATTCAACTGGGAGATGTTATGAAGTTGCTGAAAAGAACGATGAAACTTATAATGACAGTAGACAAGAAGGTTGACCAATTGGATGGGAGATTGGCCCCGCTTGAGGAGTTTGTCAAGGAAGTACAAAGTAAAGCAGCAGGAGCAGCAGAAGAAGCAGAAGCACCAGCAGGAAGGAAATCAAAGAAACAGAAACGTCGGAGGAAGTGAAGTAAAGTGACGAACTTGCTTAGTTGTGTTAAAATTTCGCTTGGTGTGGTAGAACTGTTTTTTTGGTGTTTTTTATGAAGTAGTCTTCGTTGTGTTTCTTATTTGTGATGTGATATCGATTTAGAACTTTTAACTATGTTATGACTATATATGGTAGAACGTTGCTTTTATTTTTGTTGTGTAGTTCGAGTGAGTGAGTGTTAGCAATAATAATGCTTGATGATCATTTACTAGGGAATTAGTTCTAATCCTCAACAAAGTATAAATAGATAAACTAATGTAGAAAGAAAGATTTAAGAGTGCTTAACATAACATAAATTTGAGCATAGCATAAGTTTGACCATAACATAAGATAACATTCAAGAGTTTGAGCACAACATTACTTATACAAGTATTAACAAATAAAGACTTGTTTTAACTGAGACAATAAAAATAGACAAAGTTTTAAGAACTCGCACATTACACATGACTCATGCAGTGGAGGAGGTGGAGGTGGAGGTAATAAGCCTCTTAAGCGTAGCAATTTCTTCAGCCATATCAGCCACCTCCCTCTTTAGGCGCTCCACTTCTTCCTGAACACCGAAAGCCCATGGCTGACGAAAGTGCATCCCATAATCCTGCATAGGTTTACCCATAGTATAACTTAGTTTCACCCAAAGTGTAATCCAGTTTCAAACAGTATATCTCAGTTTCACTTAGTTCTACAACGAAAACAAATAATTCGCCACCACATGGGCAACGAGAATTACCTCATAATTATTGCAGGTGAAGTACCTATTCCCAGGCAAGGTATCGAAATCTGATTTGTACTTGGGAATTGGAGAAACAGTCATCTCTATGTCACCACCACAGGGGCAACGGGTAGGAATTCCATATTGGGCATCGGCTATAAAGCCTAACATGTCGTAGTGTTTCTTCAGCCTCTTTATCTCCTTCATCTCTTCATACGGATGAGTCATGTTCAGGGAAGGGGGAAGAGTAAAGACAGAAGATTGTATAAATGAAATCGACGAGAAGAGAGAAGATAGAAAGAGATAAGATATAAAGAGAATGCTTGGGAAGTGGATGTTGCCTCTATCGAAGAGAAGAGAGGAGAGGAGATAGAGTAGAGAGAGCGTGCTTAGGAAGTGGGAAAAGTGATTGGGAAAAGAGCAGAGATAATCTAGTTTTGACCCAAATAATTGAAAATTTTGGGTATTTTCTTGATGGCGCGAAAATAATTTTTATTCTCTCTCCCAAATATTTGTGCATAGTTATACTGAAGTTTTTGGTTTTACCAACTTTCTTCATAGTTCTACTTTTTCGTGATTTCAAAACTTTTTAGTTTTACGTATAATTTTTGGTGAAGAAAGTTTAACTTATCATTTTTCTGCATTACCATGTATTTATAAATTACTAGTGCAATAATATCTCTAAAATCATCAAAAGTACAGAATTCTTCTCTATAAGCTCATCTTGTTAACAAAGTGTTCTTGGAAAGACTATGACAAAATGTGAAAAGATGAGTGTTTCTATTCTTATTTTTGTAAATATTAGTTATTTTCACTAATCTAATATCAGAATATGTTTGTTACATCTTTTTCGGTGAATATGTCTTTGTATTTAGACTTCTGTTGTTCATATTAGAGGCAAATTATGCCTATCATGTGATGTTAGGATTTTGACAATTTCTGTCATAGTTACACCTTGTCATACTAGTTGTCCGTGGTTTTCTAATATAAATCGAGATCAAACACACTTAAACATTATTTCCAAAACCCACTTAAACAGAGGTTCCACCAAAACACAAACACAATTAAACAGAGGTTCAAAAACAGTTAAACATAGATAATACATAGCAAGATCGCTTAAACATAGAATTCTTCAAACTTTCTAACAATTTCCTCTTCATTTTGTATCTTCTCCAAATTCCTTCTCAGTTCTGCAATCGTTTCGTTTAACCCTCAATCACTCTACTCTTCTCTCGGATCTCATCCCGGGCTTCAATCAGAGTTTTTTTTGCCATAATGTACCAGCCTCTACATCAAACCATGCGAAGAACTAGCATCCATTCCTCTCCTGGCACAATTTTAATTGTAAAGCTATTTTTTACATTAGAATCGCTAGTTTATAGTCAATCGGGATACCTTAAAACACGGACAACCATAAAATCGTCGCCCTAGGTTCTTGTCTGTCCAAGCTTGGTTTATGACTGCCTCTAAGCAAAAGTAACACAATATCCTACCACAATTTTCCCTTTTCCTTGACGATCCCGAACCATCTCCTTGCATCTTCACTATTTTGTCTTGAGAAGCAGAATAGTCGAGAGAAAATGAGAAGAGAGAGTGAAAAGGATGCAGTACTTATTTCATTTATTAGGGTTATGAAATGAGGTGTTCAAAAAATAAAAATAAAAGTTATGAAAGTGAAAAATCGGGTCTATCCCAGAAAAGATATACTTAATAACCAAAAGAAACATACCAAAGGCAACATCCCAAAAGCAAACAACAGCAACATACCAAAAGCAAACAACAGCAACAAAATATGTAGTTTGATTCACTGACATTCATACTAAACTTTTGCCTTGGTCGCCTGTTCAGTGTCCTTTTATGTCGCTCCCCAACAGATGGACTCCTCTTATTCTTTTTTCTTCCCTTCCTCTTGAGGCGATCAGGAGGTATGATCTTAAGCTCTTTGATGTAATCTGGTACATTCCATTCAGACCTGTCTGGCACAGAATAAATGGTCTTGTAATAAGCCAGTGCCCAAAGTTCTGTCCAGTAATATTTCGAGCACAACTCATGATACTATATCCTCACATCACGTCGACGACCAGGAGCAGCATCAACCTCAAGGAAATGTAAGTAAGCAGCGAATCCGTGCAGACAAGGATACTTTTCATAATCATATACCTTGCATGTACAACTCTTCGCTATCAAGTTCACAACATAATTCTTCCCATTATCAGTGTTGGTTACCTCGTACTCAAGATCATAACTATTTAGCTCACGCACTGGTGTTTTCTCAGCTACGACACATAGGTTATGGATGTGAATCTCGACAAGAGGAACCAGTTTTGTATAAATAGACCCAGACACAGAGTCCTTTCGATGTTCATTAAACCAGTCAGAAAACGTTTTGATTATTGTATCCAACATTGGTATTAAAGCATACCTCTTCGTCTCCCTAAACATAATGTTCATTGACTCCACACCGTTGCTCGTGTCCAAGTTGTATCTCACACCTGGGAAATAAACTCGAGCCGATGTGCTTTTCTCAGTATGCTCCTCCAAATACTTGTACGCTGAAGGATATCTGACCTTAAAGGATGCGTAAGCAGACTCGAACTCAGCCATGGTGTAACATCTAGCCAACTCCATAAATCTCCATCTGACTACGGCTTTGGTTGTGTTGCAAGCATGCCCTCTCACATTCTGAGACAAATTCATATAATGGGCATGGTGAGATTGTGGATACACATTAGCTACATCCGAGATGAGGCTCTGGTTTCTATCACTCATAAAAACTAATTCAGAAGATTCTGGTATAGCAGTTTTGAGCATCTCAAAAAACCGTGTCCAACTAACACTATTCTCACTGATATGTCATGGATTTTACCCACTTTCAACCATGATTTATATATGTTTTTGGAAACAAAAGGATACTTCTAGTGTCTTTTTAGAGCTCTTACAAGTTCAGGTGCTCATTGGTGTAAACTAGCCATTATGGAGCTATAATGGAGACTTTATAGAGATATGAGCAAAACGACGTTAAAAATATCAACCGACGTACGTTGAGAACAATCGACCGATAAAAGATTACCCGTATCGATCGATTGAAGACATTCACCATCGATCGATACAGAAGTCTTCCGAGTGATTATATAAAGATTAGAAGCCCTAATTGCTTCACAAGAGTTTTAATAATTACACTTTAAGTCCATGACCGCCTGTTAGGCTATATTAAGAGTGTTTTGTACTAGTTTAGACAGACTTCTGAAGAGAAATCTTTTTAGACCTAATTTGGGAGAAGCATCTAGCTACACTTTGAGAAGAGTTTAGAAGTAGAAAGAGAGATCTGAACTACAAATCCAGAGAAGATCTTGAACTCCCTTGCTTTACTTATTTCTTTACTGTTTCTCTGCCTATTATTATCTTGAAAGCATTATTCAAACCATTATGACTTTTTCTCTCATGAATATGTTTGAGTAGTCTCTCTTGTTAGATTTAGGTTTCTCATTAAGGTTGACTCATGCATTGAAAACGAAAAATTACTAGGGTGTTTAAAATATAGTTCTTCCTCTAGCCATCATAAATGCTAATGTTAAGGATTGATCACCCTTATCTTTGATTTTAGGATTAATATGGACAAGTGAGAAATTGGCAATTACCTGAAATCTAAGTTAATTTAATGAAGACTAGAGAACCATTTCAAACTTATTACTAGAGATCGCTGGAAGCGATATCGTTCGACGGGATAATCATCTTGTCGACCGATACAGCAAAGAGTCATCGATCGATAGTTGTTGACCCGAGGCCAGTAGAAGTTAATCCTTTAGATTAAAACCTTAAAAGTTTGAATCCAGAACTATGAACAATAAAAACCCTTTATAACTTGCATGTTTTTTATACCTGAGAAAATACCTAAGTTTGACTACTTTCTTTCCTCTTAGCAAATAATTCAATCAATCGAGCAATTACTTGCTCATCTTCTAAGTTACTGTTTAAGACTTGTTGTCTAGCTTTATTTCAAAAACTAAATAATCTGTTGTGTAATCCTAGAGTCTATGTGGATTCGATCCCTAAGTACTACAATTGAACCTCTTTTGATGAGAGTAATTCACTCCTTAGGGTAATTTAAGTGATATCACTCACCATCGAGTACACCAATCACAAGCGGCTAATGGTGACGATTAGGATCTTGAGCTTTAGCAAATACTAGTACCCCACCATATCCATTCTTCAAAAATGTGGCATCCACAACTATCACCTTCCGCATGGCTGCAAAACCTTCAATAAAAGCTCCCAGAGCTATGAATAGGTATTAGAACTTATTTGCCTCATCCAACTTCACCCTTGTTTTTGTTCCTGGATTGACCTGCTCTAACATGTACAAGTATCTATATAGCATCTTGTAGCTCTCTTCCGATCCACCACGCAACTCAGAAATAGCTAGATTTTTTCCTCTCAAGGCTGTGGAATAGGATATTGTTACACCAAGTTTTAACTTCATAAGATCCATGATATCTTTCGGAACAGGAGTATTCAGTTTTCCAGGATATTCTTCATTCAGAAAAGTTGCAACTAATTCTGCTGAGACTTTCCTCTTAATGTTGCTGCTTTTACTTTGATTACACCGAGAGCATGTATGCACACCCATGTACCTCCTAACAGAAAAAATTTCCGTCTCTGGAGACCTTGCAGCTCGTAAACCCCACTTACAACTTGCTTCACAACATTTTGACACCAATCGTTTCCGGTCCGACTTGTTGATAACATAACGAAAGCTTTCACCAACTGCAGCTCTATCCACCACCTCTTGAATTGCTTTCTTACTTGGAAACTCCTGATACTTAACCAGATCCAAACTGTCTTTCCAATCCTCTATAAACTGAATAGCTTTTTTAATAGGTGGCTGCTCAAAATACATATCTGCACCAATATCTGTCTCAGCTGCGGTGTCCGTTTCAGCTACGGTGTCTGTCGCCGCTACAGTGTATGTTCCAGCTGCAGTGTTTGTCCCAGCTGTGGTGTCTGTCCCACCTGTGGTGTCTGTATCCATAAAATCATTCTCTGCATCTATCAGCTCCTTATGTTGATTTTGCTTGACCATTTTCTACATACAGAGTTATGGACTTAGGTCCAACTTCATAATCAACATCATCATTTCCCTCCAGCACTTCGTAGTTCATACCAAACGAACTTATGCCCACTCTCGACAGCTTCTCTAAGTGATCAGATCTACTAGTCTCCTCCACTAACAAAAGAGATCTACGGTTGTCATTATCAACGGTAGTTAAAAAAACAAACAGATCATCATCATCACGAATAATTTTATGTTCTTCAGATCCATACACCATCAGCATGCACTTCAATGCCAGTTTTACCTTACTTTCATCCAACGCAAGCTTTTTATACAACTTTCCTTCTAGCATTGCCAAACTTATATCCTCCACTGTGTCTTCAAGGTTACACAAGATATCTGCCCTTTGAATTTGAAATAGATGCTCACACATTTCATCATTGTATCCTGCAAAAATGGAGGAATAATTATTAGTTTTACTTGTTATACCTAGTTATACAAAGTAATGCTTACACAAGAACTCATATGTACGATTGATTGGAGAGATCTACGGCGCACAGAACAATTTCCTTCATATACAAACCAACCAAATCATCCCAGAATCAATGCCGTTTGAACACGGCCAATTAAAAACCCTAAATCAAATTTCTATACCTCTAATGCAGTTACTACATCTCCGAATGAATGAATGCTAGCTGGTAGAAACGATGAGGTCCGACGGTGTCGCCGACAACACAGTATCTGGGGATGGAGCTTCTCTACGAACAAGGAGAGAGGCGAGTCTCGAGGCGGAGAATGAGTGAGGCGGAGGCGAGTCTCGAGGCGGAAGAAGCGAGTCGAGTCGCGAGGTCGAGCTGTTCTCTTTTTCATTTAATTTTTGATTTTATTTTTTCTTAATTATTTCATTATATATAGCTTAAACAGTATACCATAACCACCGAAACTGAACAACCAACTCCCTTTCCCAAACCGCTTTGCCTCAAACCATCGATCTCGATCGAATTTCTTAATTTTTTTTATTTTTTCCACCCACTTAAGGGTGTTTTTGTCTTTACACATGGAGTTAATGAAATGTTGGTATAAGTGGTTTACGGAGCCCATAGGAGATTTGTGTACTCCCTCTTAAGGGCACCCGAGACGTTGCCTCAAAGAAGAAAGAGATAATAATAAAAAGAGAATAACTGTGTCCCTTGTATTAAGATCAATCAACGGTAGAGATTCAAAGTTTAGCTATCTTCGCCACTCTTAATTGGCTTCCCTCATTGGTCAAAATTTTATGTGTATTTTTTCCTTTTTTACTTTTTTTTTTTCTATTGTTCTTGTTTTAGAACAAACAATTTTTTCTATTGTTCAGTATTTTGATGGCTTTTGATTTGTAGGTTTTTCTTATAAATACATGTTTGATATAAGAAATAGATTTTACAATTTATACTTTAAAGTTTAATTTTAAAAATTTGTTAACTAAAATTAGAATTCTGGAATAGGATTAGGTTATGTAATAATAAAGATTAAAGTATAGGGTTTAAAATTTATTAAATAGAATTGTGGTTATATTAAAATTTAGGGTAGAAATTTTTAAAAAAAATTCTAAAGTTATAACTTTTTTATAAGGAATATATTTTAGTAAAGTAATTAAATTAATAATTTTTTTAGTCCAATGTCTTTAAAATTGATGTTTGATAAAAATAATATTTTATAATTGATATTAAGTTTTAAAAATCTGTTAATTATTATTATAATTATTGACTATTAGTTTATGTAGTTGTGGTTAAGTTTAAAGTATATATGGTTTGAACTTTTCAAAACAAAATTTTGGTTAAGTTGAAATTTAGGATAAATATTTAAAAAATAAAGTAATAAAGTTATAATTTCTGTAAGTAATATGTTTTCGTATAGTATTTATATTATTTGAAAGATTAGATATATGACTTTGTATGTAGGCTTTAAAATTTAAAGTTATAATTTTGTATAAGGAATAGCTTTTAGTCAAGTAAGATTATTAAAATGAAAAGATTAGTGTTTATAATATAGGGGTTGATATTAAGAGTATGTGGTTTATGATACCAGATTTATTGGATTTTATTTGAAATTTATAACATATATAGTTGTATATTTTTTGTTTGAAAATATATAAATTAAATTTAAAATGTTCTGTATAGTTTAAGTATATATTAAAGGTTTAGGGTTGAGTTTTGGGGTTTAGGGTTTGGGGTTAATTTTTGGGGTATCATTTTTATCTTTTAATTTTACATTAAATTTAAATTCAAACTTTTGATCTAATTAAAATATAAATTAAAATACAGTCAAATTTTAATTTTACACTCGTACATATAACAATTACAAACTCCAATATCCTGACAAAAGAAGCATGGAATAAACCTTTATACCCTGGACTCTCATATGACAGTTAGTTCTCACAATCGTTTTCTCAACTAATCTCCATATCTTCCATGTATCACCAGCCTTGCTCAAGATACCGATGAAGTATATGTAATGCTCTATTCATGATACCAATCGATAATTTAAGGGAATGAAGATTCAGATTTTTGGGCAGGTATTGTTATCCTGGTTGCCATAGTAAAGTCTGCATAGAACCCATGACCAAGAGCTCCACCAACAATGAAAACAACATCAGTATGTCTCTCTATGTATAGCCTTTGAACAACACCATATCTCTTCTGCAAGAAGAAGAAACCCATCAAACTTGCTATAAGCTATCAAACTGTTTATCAATCTTTGGAAGCAATGAAGTTTCTCAACACAAATGAAAGAGTGTGAGTCACAGAGAATCCGCAAAAGCTTATTTTGGTAACAGAAAACTTGACAAATAGGCTACAAGAGAGCCACCAACACTAGATGTCAGATTAATATCACCCTCATACTTGGGAAATAGTCATATGAAAGTTGCATAAAAGATCATAAAGAGAGCAAGAACGAAACATGGCTCTCAGCTTACACTGCATTGTAACAATTATCAAAGTAAATAAACAGCATCTTTAGATATATACGATCCGAAACGAACGTCCATTGATACAGAGATGAACACAATGAAAAGCAATTCCAAAAAGATAGAAATCACAAACCATAACTGGAATAGAGACTTCAAAGCCATAATTTTGTCTACTAACTATATATTAAGCACTCATTGGTCAAAATAATCAAGAAAAATGAAAACTTTATATCATATTCATGGTTCTAAGATCTACAAAGACAGATCTAAAGCTTTCTTAAGCTCTGACAGAACAACAAACACATGAATGTACGAGTTCTCTACCAATCTAAAGCAGAATATTTAAATTTTCAATTCAGTTCTTGAGGATCCGCCGAGAAGTAAAAAACACAGATCGAGAACAAACCTTTCTTCACCAGCTGTGTGTTATGAACAACAAGAGAGTTATCAATCGTTCACTTTAACATTGGAGAAAAACCTGAGCCAAAGTAGAAAACTTGCTTCCGTGATGGAGAGATGGTGAGCGAGAGGGAGATAAACAACGCCAAAGCAGAGAGAGATTATGGGTTTTGTAACCACCTAAGTCACCTTTTTCTATCCTTGAATCCGAACACAACAGAAACCACCTCACGAATAAGCCTCCTGTAATAAGAACACGAAAAAATCAAGGGCTGAATCGAGAGCTTTCATCATGGCTGGAAGAGAGAGATTGAAAGACATAAAGGGGGTTGAATCGTAACAGATGTTGATTTGAATCAAGCCCTGTGTGTAAATCTTGTGAATTATCATGATTGAAAGGTTGAATCAAAGAAAGAGATGGTTCTTGCGAGCGTGACGGTGGTGGTCACGACTCCGGTGAAGACGGAGACAGGAGAAGATGAATCTGAGAAGCGATGGTTGTGGAGGTGGTGACGAGCCATGGCGGATGGGAGAGATGACGATCGTGGTAATGGTGACGAGCGACGGTGTTACCGTTACTGCAACTCCGACAGAAGCTCCTTCATGGCTTTGTCTTCTCCTCCACTAATACTCTTCAATCTCAATTTGAAAACCCAAATCTCAATTTTGCAACACATACGAGAACAAAAAAAATATTTCTACAAAACCAAATATTTTGGTGCCAAAAGTGTTTTTTCACTAAGTATTTGGCGCTCATAAGTGTTACAGAGATAAAAACTGAATTTTTAACATTCTGCTTCTTAAAAATCCTACAAAATGTTGTATAACACTATTTAATGCTACAACAGAATGAGACATCCCAACTAGCCACTATTAGTAGCAGTTTGTGAATTCATGCTATCGTGATTTGCTACCAATGCCCATATTTCTTGTAGTGTTATAATCCTATAGATGCTGATTAGTTGTTTGCATGGTATTAAAGAGCTTAATTATATTAATAACAAATTTACTAAACTCTCGCTTAATAAATAAGTCTATTGACTAGAGTATTATTGACCCAAACAAGAATGTCCGATCTATAACAGTGTCGATCGATTACTCTATAGGAATATCGATCGATACACTTTACACGACGTCAATCGATTTCCAATGAGAATATCGATCGATGCGGCTAGTCAAGCGTTATACGCGAGTTATTCTATATTCAATATGGACCCCTAGATCAAGCGTTTGCCTTCTTTCTAGTAAAAATCCTAGCTTAATCAGGATGTATTCAAGATTATCAGAGTTATCTAACGATGCTTAAACAACCTAACAATCCTAGATTTAGGTTTCTAGTTAGCAAGTCTAGAACATAAGCATTAAGAACATCCTATTAATGAATACCACAACAAGTGATCCTATAGTTTGGGTTCATCCCACTAACCTATTTAAACCCTAATTCTAACAAGTGAATTAGTCAGACATGGCTAAGCAATCCATTACACAAGCAAAGTTATAAAACTGCATAATTATAGAAAGATATATATCAATGGAGTTCCAATCACAAATCTCTCTGTTGATCTTCTTTCCCAAACTATAAATCCTGAAAACCTTTTGCTGTGAAAAGAATAAAAAAAAAATCTCTCTGTCTCTAACACTTTGGCAGAGTATATAAACTTAGGTTAAAACTCATCAGGGGTATAATTGTAATTTGGTGAAGTTTGGACTTCATGTTGGCTGTCTCGCGAATTGGTCTTCCGGGCCTTTGGCATCGATCGATTATGCAGAGTGCATATCGGTCGACGTGAGCCACTCCGTGTTGACCTCGTTTTCTTGGTCGATTCAGGAATCGAGTGATTTCTCCAATTCTCTCTAAAATGCTCCAAAAACATCAATTTCTTCCAAAATACTCCTGAACCTATAAATATGCTTAAAAGATTCTATAATATAATAAATCCATACTATTAAAGCAGATGAGTGCTTAGGAATCTGCCCATGAAGTTTCTATGAAATTACAAAACATTCCATTTCACTACCTTTTTAAACGAAATCGTGGGCTGTAAATAACAAATAACTTCAAACAGCAAAGCCCAAACGAAATGGGCTTCAAACATCTATACTTAATTCATATTTACAATTCTGTTTTTAAAACAAAATGGGCTTCAAACCCTATTTAGTAACCCTATTGATATTTACAATTCTATTTAGTAACCATATACCCTAAACTTTAATCAAACCCTAAACCCTATTTGGTTTCATATTTGCTTTGTACATCATCCTTCCCAGCATCATTGCATGATCCTGCCAAATACATAAGAACAACACCTTTACACATGAACCAAACAATATCAAAAATCTATATCTATTTTCAAAATCATATATTTTTGGGATATTTATTCAAAACATATTACATTTACACATGAACCAAACAATATCAATTACCAAAATCGGTTTTCAACCTCATAAATTGTCGGGATATTTATTCTTAACATATCATTGAATATTCTCTGTAATTGAATATTCTTTTTAATTGTTACCAACAATAAATTATGAAAATATATATGTGTAGAAATAAAAGTATAGAAACAGAAACCAAAATATTTGCTAACTAATTAATTATATTTTCCAAATTTGCCAAATACTAATCCTAATATATATTCTATACACAAAATAATCTATTATGTTCAAGTTTATTTATGGATTTCCCAAATACTAATCCTAATCAATATTCGATACTAAAGAGAATATCCCCAAACTTTCTCCCCAAGTTTCTACTAAAACCTAAGCACGTCGCTTAAATCTGCTTTATATTATAAATAGACAGCACCCTATTCATGTTCCAACCCACACCATCGAACAAACCAGTAAACAAAACAATGGCTACTAAAATGCAAATCCAAGCATCAAGAGGTTCTAATGATAAAGTGGTCCTTTTACACGACTTGAAACCATGGAAAAACACATGGTTGGTTCATGTAAAGGTTCTACATGCTTGGAAACAAAACATTCAATCCGTGGAGACCATGGAATTTGTTTTCGCTGATGAGACTGTAAGCTTTCGTTACTGTATTTATCATTCCGTTCTTTACCATTCGTATGAATGTTATTTAATGTTTTTCAGTTTTGTTTTACATGTTTAAGGGGCAAAAAATCCATGCAACATGCAAAAGGACTTACATTGAAAGTAAGACAAGGCTTCTTACAGTTGTAGCATGGCGCTACATCCAGAATTTCCAGATTACTCCTGCTGGTGGAGCTTATCGAACCACAAATCATACCTGAAGATGGGTTTCAATCAAAACACGGCCGTTTCGCGATCTACTCACTTTAATGAAGATTTGTACCTGGATTTGGCCGACTTTCAATATGTTTTGTCTAGAACACTGGATGACAATTTATTGATTGGTAACCATAAAAATTTTTAGAAACTTTCATGCTATCTCGAGTGTATTACTCTATACTAACGTAAACATATACCTGTTTTTGCAGATGTGCTGGGTCAAGTTATGGATTGTGGTGATGTCGAAACCATTCAGGGTACTGGAGGAAAGCAAGGAAAAAAGCTTGAGTTAACTCTAACCAACATAAAGTAAGTCAAAGCGCGAATGGTGTCCTTCTCTACCAAGATTATATCACTAACCATATCTTCACTTATATTCGTAGTGATTCACATTAACCGTGCTGCATCTGGGGCAACTTGGCCGAGAAACTCCATTCTGCAATTAACCAAGAAGATGGAATGATTACTATGCTGCTGAGATTTGCTAAGCTTGGGAAATTTAGAGGTACATAATTTAAGCTAGTCCATTTTGATACAAACTAATCCTGCATAAACGATTCATTTACATGTAGCATTTTTTTTTGTACCTTATAGGAGAACTGCAGATCTCTATTGCATTTGATGCTTCTCAAATGATGATCAACCCTCCAATACCTGAAGCTGAAGCATTTAAAGATTTGTAAGTAATCATTCTCTATCTTAGTTATGACACAGAGACTACTAATATTAATGTTAAAGAATTTTCTTTGAAATTGTAACAGGATCAATGAGTCTGAAAAAACTCTAACATCTATCCAGAGTAACGAGGACAGTCATGAGGACAACAACAACCAAGTTGGTCAGTTACTGATGCGAGGACAGCGTGATAAGTGGTTGCTATTTACCACTAAGAGCATCCAAGAAATGATAACATCAACTCAAGTAAGAATTTTTGTGAGTCATTTACGAGTTTAAAAGGCTGTTGATATATTTAAAAACTAGATTTTGATAAATGCATTTTATCTGTAGGTTGAAAGATGCTTGGTGAGTTGCACAGTGGATGCCATTGATATGGATTGGTCATGGTATTATTTTGGTTGTAAACCTTGCAACAAAAGAGTGATCAAAACTGGAACCAAAGTTAAGTTGTTGAATCGTAAAGAGATCATTACTCATATTTGGTGGTGCGAGACATGCAAAGACAATGTCTTTGAAGTTTCACCAAGGTTTGATTTTAAATTAATTTTAGATTGACTATGTTTCACAAACATACTTATTAGTTTGTATTATATATGTATATAATATATATATATATATATATATATAATACATAGTTATATTCCTTTGTACAGATTCTGGCTGCACTTGATCGTCAGTGATGATACAGACGTCTCGAAAATAATGATATTAGATAAGATTGCTAATGTGATTGTTTCTGAAAGTCCAGAAACACTTTTGAATGGAACCTGGGATGAGGTATTTTCATCCATACATATTAATTAACGTTTTTACAGTTGTTAATTTTTCTATGAAATTTTTATTATATATTTATTCAGCTTGAAGATCCAACCTTAGTACCAGATTGTATTACTGCTTTGGTTCGCAAAAACTTCACATTTGGAGTCTATGTTTAGAAAGAACAACCTTAGTACCAGATTGTATTACTGATTTGGTTCGCAAAAACTTCACATTTGGAGTCTATGTTGAGAAAGAACATGTTGCATATGGTGCTGAAATTTATAAGGTGGGGAAAATCTATAAAGACAGAATGACTTGTGTTCCTGATAAAATCAACACAATTCAATCTGAAAAGCATTTGACAATTACCAGTGGTGATGAGGTACCATTGTCTAAATTCTGATCAATATTATTGAGCGATATTTTGTGATCTTATCTTAGCATAGATAGCTTACTGAATTCGCAACAGGATTCTATCAACATAAGTGAAAGTCAAGAAACTGCGGATGCTTTTTCTACACCATCCAGTAAGAGAAAAGATGAGGAGATTATTGAGCAGGGTGACCTCGGTTCAACATCCAAGAAACCATGCATAATGTCGATCAAGATTGAGAAGGTTGAAGAGACTAATAAGAAACGTTGAAGACTCAGTTATTCTATTCGTTTATTTGGTTTCATGTGTTTTGTTCTTCTATTATTTTAATTTAGCACTACTTAAGTTTGGTTTTTGCTTTCAATAATTATTAAAACACGGTTTTTAATAATTAAGTTGGTGTTTCTTTTTTATTTGTCCTACTAATGAAGGTTTTGTCAAGTTTAAGAAATGGTTGCAAATTACAAACGAAAATATATATTTTCATATTTAACGAATATTTATTAGATAGAATCTGGTCTACATATAAGTGCTTTGAATATAGCACAGCCTATAAAATGGTGTAACTAAACTAATTTTTTAAGTGACCAATGATTTCTATTGTTTTGTTTGATATTGGAGTGATCAAAACAACTGAATTGTATTTTAATATTTCATAATCGTATGAGGAATATAACTTTTTAGGCCATTCGTATCCAAAATTACAGATGTGATCGCCATCCCTTCAGCTCTATCTGATTTGAGATTTCAACCCGTTACCTATAAATATTTTATAAAAAACAAAGAGTAAGAAAAGTTTTTAGGAACATAACTAAAAGATATTTTGTTACCAGAAGTAATATACAAGTGATTAAGTTTAATATTGAGATTTAAACTTCCTTCACACGTATTTTCTTCATGCACGCTATCTTTCTAAGATCTCTCTTTTATACAGAGAAATACAAAACTTATTAGTTACCTAAATCTGGGATACCAATATAACAAAAAAGATTTATAGAATCCTAAATATTTTCCTTTCCGCAAAATATCAATGCACGCAATCAGTCCTTAAAACCTATATTTTTTTCCCCCTATATAAGCTAGCTTTCTCCACACCTCACGGTAAATAAGAGAATACTATGGCTCTGGTAACAAGCAGAAAAAATCAGTTTCGTGAGCAATCTCAGACCATTTAAGATTACTTGGAAGATTGAAGTTAAAGTTATTCAGAAGTGGACAAAACCCTCAAACCGTTCTGAAGGAGACACATTGGAGTTCATACTCGAAGATAAAATGGTATGTCTTTCTTTTTAAGCTATTTGTTTTCTATAATTAATTGGAAATCTACTACTATACCTGCAATTAATTATTTCTTATTGTAGGGAACTAGCATACATTGTATCTGTAAGAGTCTCTTTGTTGATCGTGTTAAGGATTTGCATGTTGGTCAATGGAGGGTCGTCGAGAATTTCTCCCTGATCCCAGCTATGGGGTTTTACAGAAGAACCAGCCATCCATTCAAGATTTCCAACATAGATAGTACTATCGTCACCGAGCCTTCTCCGACTACCTGTGAGGTACCACGTTTGTTATTTTACTACTTGACTTATTAATGAGAAGGATTATTTAGTACTTGACTAAAACTATTTAGTGGTTGTCTAGATGATTGATCATAACAAAGACTATGAGAAAGGAGCTGTTTCCAGTTCTTCTTCATCTAAGCGTAAGGAAGGAGATGCTGATCTTAATGACATGAATTCTCTAGTCAAGAAGTTATGTTCTAGATTTTGAAACTGGAGTACACAAAGGATGTTTAGCTTTAGTTTTGAGTCATGTTGTTTCGAGATTATACAGTTTCTTTTTCAAATTTGCTTTGTTATTTCAGTTCTTTTCATTCAATCCTGCTTCTAATAAATAAACTTGGCTATTACTAAAACTAATGTCAACCAGTTAAACTCAATTTGATAATTACTTAACCAGAAACGTAACATCTAACAGCTGAGTAAAGTACAATAGTTAGATATTTTTTAATAATGTCGAAGATACCTATTTACGCCATTAATAAAAAAAATTGTCAAATTTCACAGCCAGCCTCCAATCTCTGTCTTTAAAACGTGATTCCAACCTAAACCTATAAACATTTGTATAAACAACCATTATTGTTATTCAAAGTTTATACCCACTTAATTTCTACACAAGTGTAACTAAATAACAGAATCTGAAATTGGACTACAGCTTTTAAATTGTACAAAAATGAAACTATAATTTTCGTAATAGATTTAAAATTATTGTGATCAGAGATACTGTAAGATTTTGTTATCATTGTTCGACCTATTTTGAGTAACTAAATAATTTGTACAAGGATACTGAAACATTTTGAGGTCGAAATGCTAACTTATATTCTTATATAGACTATCTAACTACTCATGTCAACACATTTTACCTAAAAATATTCTAAAGAATTTCAATGACAAACACAAAAATGGGCGTCCCTCTGGAACCAAAGAATGATAACAAAGCACAGAAGAGAAAAAGAGAGAGAACAATGAACAGAATTGAAACCGAGAATGCACTGCCATGTAGTGCCAATATGAAATACACTACAACTTCTGTGCCCCTTAGCAAAGCTTTTCCTATGGTTCTTTCTGATACATCCAATTTTCAACCTCAACTGAGATCGTCGCCATTCGGTATGTGAACCACTCTTTACTATCATGGATATATTTTATCTAATTTATAGAATAACTTCTTCCGATTTATGTTTTATGTTTTCAGATAATGGGAATAAAAGGGATGATAATGCTTTAGCAAAACGATTTAAGAGCACGTCTGATAAGTTGTTCTGTAAGTGTGCAATCAGTTCTATCCTTATATAAAAGAGAGTATGCAAACAACTGGATCATGCAAACAATTTTGACCCGGTGTTATTTTTATGAAATTAGCGCAAGCAAGCAATCAAACTACTATCAGCAACGAAATTGGAGGATCTGACAACACTTCTGCGACTCTGAAGAGAAAGAGATCTACAACAACAGATGTGTCTGACAGTACACCTTCTGCTTTTGCCGGGAAGAAAACATGTTCCAAACAAGGCATTTTATCTGATATATCTAATATATGTTCTACTGTCAGCACCTTGCCAAAGCTACCAACACCTTTTACCAGTGGTTCATGTGTTTCCAAAATATGTACCAATGGTATAAGCTAAAATTCCAATTTTGAGCAGATTCAGTTGTTTAAAATTTCATTTTTTCACAGGTAAACTAACCTCTATAAGCTTTTTCAGAAAAAGGGAAAGGAAAGTTAAAGAGTAATACTCGAACCAAGAGTTGTAGGAAAGCTTTGGAACCACAGTTTGATGGTTGTGTAGATGATTCATCAAGTGAGGATGAAGAGGATTAAACATACCAGTATGACTATGAAGGTCAAAAAGTTGTTTTATAGATTCTCTTCATACGATTATGTGTTTTTAAAAACAGAAGCTACAAATTGCACTTTGGTTTTTTTATCTGCAGAAGAGTCTGAATTATACAAAGAACAAGTTTACGACTGCAGTAGCGAAGAATCAGACTCAAGTGATTATGAAACCATAAGCTGCGACCCTATGTTATCTCCAGATACTGATCAAAGATCACCAAATGTCTTGCCAAAAGAACAAGAAGCAATTAACACAGAGCCAACTTCGTCTAAGAGTACGCAGATTACAAAACGTACTACTTCTCGGAAACAATATGGTAATAATTTTGTAAAGTTTACAAATATTTTTAGTAGAGATGTGTCGAGTAGTTTCAACAAAGTATTTAGCGTTTTTTTTTTTCAAATACAGGGTACATTGATGATGGTGATCCGAGTCACAAATGTGAATATTGTGGAGCTATAATGTGGTATGGTGAAAGGCTAAACAACAAAAAATACCCGTAAACCAAATTTTGCTCTTTGTTGTGGTCAAGGACAAGTCCAACTTCCTTTGTTAAAGAAGTCACCACTTACATTGCAACGATTACTTTATGGCAATGATGCTAAGAGCAGATATTTTCGAGAGCATATTCGACAGTTAAATATGGTTTTCTCTTTTACATCTCTTGGTGGTAAATGTGACCGTTCAGTTCCAAAAGGATTTGGCCCTTTAAAGATGTTTGTACTTCAAGGAGAGAACTATCATTTAATGGGAAGTTTGAAGCCTCCTCCAGGAGACCCTGCTAAGTTTGGACAACTATATATTGTAGACATAGAAAACGAAGTTGCCAACCGTGCTTCTATGATTGGGTACTAGGATTTATCACGCCTGCTTTATATATGTTTTTTTTTTGCTTGGAACATTATAATACTTACTATTCTGTTTATTTTGTATTACGCAGAAAGTACAAGAAATCTAAAGAATCCTCTAAAAAGGAGAAAATTTGGATTGAAGTCATTGAGGATTTATTGAAAATGCTAAACGAGGTTAACCACTATGTCCATCAGTTTTGATCTGCGAAAGATAGATTTGACACTAATCCGGAAGAAGCATTCCATATGCGCATTGTTAGCAGTCGTGAAAAAGATAGAAGGACATATGACACTCCTACAGCATCTGAGGTTGCAGCATTAATTCCAGGAGATTTCAATCTGGACATGGATAAAAGAGATATTGTGTTGCAAGAGAAGCAAACTGGTTGGCTTAAGAGGATTAGTGAGATTCACCCTTCTTATTTCGCACTTCAATACCCTCTCATATTCACTTACGGTGAAAATGGCTTCAGACATGGGATTAAGAAAAGAGACACAACAGCTACAGCTAAGCTAAAGAGGCAGGATATCAGTATGAGGCAGTGGTATGCATTTCGTCTACATGAAAGAGAGAATGAATGTCATACACTACTGAATTCTAAACGATTGTTTCAGCAATTTTTGGTCGATTCTTATACATCCATAGAGTCTAACAGGCTCTGTTATCTACGGATGAACCAAAAAATCCTCAGATCTGATAGCTATGACTCTATACTACAGTCAGAAAACAGTGGAAAGACAGATATGCATGACCAAGGCAGCCGTTTCTTGCTAGCAGCCTCATTCACAGGAGGACCGAGATACATGAAGAACTGCTACCTAGATGCAATGGTTATATGCAAATATTTTGGGTTTCCTGATTTGTTTATAACATTCACTTGCAATCCTAAGTGGCCTGAAATCACTAGGTATCTACAGGAACGGAACCTTATTGCTGATGATAGACCGGATATCATTGGAAGGTTTTTCAAAATCAAGCTTGATTCTCTCATGACTCATCTAACAGATAAAAAGCTATTGGGGAAGACAGTCGCTTGTGAGTTATTATACATTGTATTTTTTTTATTGGCGTGTTTTATATAAACCAACTCTAAAATTTTTTTTTGTCTCTTTCAGCAATGTGTGGGAACCGAGATCCACACTGTCGATTTTCCGTCAAATATGGAAACTTAGGAAAAAACCCTAATTTTCCCGAGGTCTTGGATCTCTGTGGAAATCACTAAAACAAACGAAATTAATAGAATATAGATGAAAAACAAAGAACAGAGAATAAAGAATTTGTATGAAAGCTTTTATTAAGTAAGGAATCGACAACTGTTACAAAAAGAATTGAAGAACTTAGACGTCGAGAGGTTCTAAGGATCTGGATTGCTATTCTAAACGCTAAGTCCTAAATTCCTAAGCTAACAGCCGTCTTTTTAGGTCTGATTTTCGTCCCCCTCCTCTTCCCTATGCTTCTGGCTTATATACTCCTTTCCCAAGCGGCTCAATCTTTCCATTTTTCCCGGATTTGAGTTTATCGGGAAACTTCCTTTTATCTCCTTCCTTCCTTTCCTCCCGCGGAAATCTTCTATTTATCTTCAAACTTGCCTTTTGTTTCCTTTCTGTGAATAACTTTCAAAACGTTATTGTATCTTCGGGTTTGATTTCGTTAATATCGCGAAATGGGGTTTTATCGTGTTTTAGGACCTTTCGTGCCGTTTTTACGATGAAAACCGTTTTACGATTTTATACGAGATCGTTTCCTGATCCGATGCCATTTTTTACGATTTTCTCGACGTTTTTTATTAAAAACACGTTTCTTATGATCTTATCGAAAAATCTCGGATAAATTGTATAATTTAAGCGATGTTCGGTGTCTTGCTTAACCGTTACCGTTTTATACGATTTCTTCGAGTTCTTTTTGAGAAAGCCGAGTTTTACAGTTTTTATCGTAAAACTCGAACGATAAGTTGGATCGAGACGAAACGAGAGACATTTCGACCGTCATTCAGAATGCGACCATGTCGAAGGGCGTAAGTTTCGAATCGAGGATGCGGGAGATCAAGGCTCGGGACGGTCGGTTCAGCGTACGGAGAATCGAGCCGGTCCGGTCCAGCTGTCCGAGGAGCTTCTAGTTCGCCTGCTGGCTAACTAAGCCAGCTTGGCTTAGTTTGTTAGCAGGCGAACTAGTCAGGGTATTCCTAGTTCGCCTGCTGGCGAACTAAGCCGAGCTGGCTTAGTTCGCCAGCAGGCGAACTAGTCGAGTGGCTCCTAGTTCGCCTGCTGGCGAACTTAGCCGGGCTGGCTTAGTTCGCCAGCAGGCGAACTAGTCGAGTGGCTCCTAGTTCGTCTGCTGGCGAACTTAGCCGGGCCGGCTTAGTTCGCCAGCAGGCGAACTAGTCGAGGGACTCCTAGTTTGCCTGCTGGCGAACTAAGCCGGCTAGTTCGCCAGCAGGCGAACTAGTGGAGAGGCTCCTAGTTCGCCTGCTGGCGAACTAAGCCAGCTCGGCTTAGTTTGCCAGCAGGCGAACTAGTAGTGACTAGTTCGCGTTTTGCGGCGGTTTCGGTTTTTTTGCGATTTTGTAAAACGATTTTGGAGTTTTATAAAACGGTTCTTCGAGTTTTTATAAAACGGTCGTCGAGTTTTATAAAACGATTCTCGAGTTTTATAAAACGGTTATTCGAGTTCTTATAAAACAATTTTTGCGGAAAATAATGATTCCATTTTTACAGAAGTTATCTTAGACGTTGATTTCGAGATTACGGTTTTTGACACCAACAGTTAGCCCCCCAGCCCGCAATTTCTTGAGGAAATTTTGCGGGCGGATGGAGTTAGCTTTTAATCGGAATCTACGGCTGAGATTTGTCTCATTACGAGGGAGAGCTCTCTTTTTTCTATAAGTATTGGATCATTACTTCTCATATCTTCCACCTCTCAAGTTTCTCTCCAACTTCTCTCTAGAAATTTTTTTAAGATGTCTTCTTCCCAATGTGATCAACAAAACTATGAGGTCCCATCCAGTGACAACCCTACGGCACATCCGCAGGATGCTCGGATTTCCAAGTTTCTCTTGTTTCAAGACGAGATGGACCGTAGCGATGCTGAGGAAGACGTTGTGTCGAGCGACGTACCCTCGGTATATCCATCCGTCAGGTCAAGGCTATTTTGGATGAAACGACGGATACGGTAGTGGACTCCTCGACGGGTGCTGCTACTGAACTGTCGAGTGTGCCTGCTGTTTCTTCCCTCCTTGCAGTCGAAAACGTTGTTATTTCTGCTGAGGTTGGAATAGCCGTAGCTCCCACCATGGTAGAGTCGGTCGTGTCTCCGACCGTGGTCAAACCGGCTGCGGCTCTTACCGCCGTTGAATCAGTTACGGCTCCTGCCGCAGTCGAACCGGCTGCAGCTCCTACTGCGGTAGATCCAGTCACGATTATGGGGCCTCCTGGTCCGGCCAAGAGGGTGATTGTCCTAGGACTTCCGGCGCTTAGCGCGACGCTGCCTGCTTCAGCGAAAGGCCGCAAGAGAACTCGTCCGAACCCTGATGCTCCCACGAGAAAGAGAGCCGTGAAGGGTTCCGAGACCGGAGCTTCGTCTAGCAAGGCACCGAGCTTGATGTCGATGTCGCAGCAACGTACCAAGGTACAGGTTCGCAAACATACATTTTAAAGAATATATTCGTAGCTGACCACCTTTCTTGGTTTTTCTAGTTTGTTTCGTTGATCGATGAGATGATCAAAGAGTGTGGGTCCGAAGTTGAGCGTTTAGCCAAGGAGTTAGCCGAGTCGCAGGAGAGAGGTCGGCTCAGCTTGAGGGGAAACTGAAGGTGATAGAAGATGTGCGTTCCGCGGAGATGTCTCGGTTCGAGGCTCGGATTAGCGATCTGGAGCGCGATCTCGGGAAGACCGCGGTCTCTCTGATCAAGGCGAAGGATGAAAAGAAATCCAAGGCTTCAGAGCTGCGCAGACTGAAAGATCTATTCCTGTCGATGGAAGTGATTCCGATCCAACTCCTGCTGCTGAAGACGTACCTCAGCCTTATGTGGACAAGAGCGACGACCCGGAGGTTGCTGTCGAGGGTGGATGTAATGCGATGGATGAGGATGAGGCCCCGTTTGCGGAGGATGTTTGAAGTTGTAGTCTCATACGAGACTTTTTAAAATTAGATTTTTATGTATTTTGCCGAGTACGGCTTTTGTACTTGTTCGGGACTCGCCTTTCATGGCTTTGAGTCCCTCGTTGCTTTGGCAACTTTTTATTTTCGTAATGGACAATCAGTTTTTATTTAAGCCTTCTGTTTTGAGTTGATATTGCAGGAGGTCCGCGAGTTGTCGTCTCGCATTCCGTTCCCTTAGTGGATCGCCTTGTTCGTTTGCCTGTTTTAGGATGTTTAGCAAATCGAGTGAGCGTTTAGATATAGACGAAGAGACATGCGTTTAGGATCTCGATTCATGCCTTGAGACGTTAGCGACCAGTGTGCTGGGTTTAGGGAAAGACCTAGGTTTACTTTCGGATTGAGGCTATGCGATGACTAGTCGGCTTTCGTTTTGCCTGTTGCGATTTTAACCTGATTCCATACCGATTTAGAATCCGTGATAGGTTCTCGGCTTATACGATTCGTCTGGTTGGAACCAAGCATCTTACCGGGAACAATTTCTAAGTTTCCCAGAAGTGCTGACCAAAAAATTGGATTTCTTTTATAGCGCTATTACCCTTGTGTTGGGTGTTCGAGAGTTATCTATGCGAGATAACTTAAGTTTGTTTAAGACTGTTGCGAGTTTGTTGTGATCAGAATCGAACTATTTTTAAGCGATAGATGTTTACGTAGTTTGGGCCTTCGCGAAGGATACATATGTTAAGAAGTTTTGCGTATTTTATAGTCGCGGACGGACTGTTTATTGTTTTTGAAGAGGAACGTTTTTCCGAACATTGGCGACGTCTCGCTATATTCAGAATTTCGTTTTTTCTTTCGATGCGTTTGCTGAAAAAGTTTGAGAAATTCGAGTTTTGAAATATGGTACTATACGAGTATACATATACTCACCTACTCCCCCCCCTTTTGAACGAGGGGGGACAGCTGGTCTTGTCTTGCGACAAGATGCCTACGTACCCTTTCGAGGGGATCAAGCCGTCTCGTAGTTCAGTGTTCTGCGGACGTGCCGCTTAGTGATAGTATTTTTGAGGTGCATCGCGTTCCAAGATCTGGGAATTTTGATGCCCTGCATGTTTGCGATTTCGTATGCTCCGGGTCGGACTACTTTTATGACCTTGTATGGTCCTTCCCAGTTTGCTCCCAGTTTACCGGCGTTTCGTTCTGCGGTGTTCTGGAAGACTTTTCGTAGGACTAGTTCGCCTTCGTGGAATCTGCGGCTGCGTACGTTTGCGTTATAGTATTTTGCGGCCGCTTGTTGATAGTTTTGAATTCGAACGAGTGCCTGATCCCGCCGTTCGTTAATCAAATCGAGTTCGTCGAGAAGCATTAAGTTATTTGCCTCTTCTCTTTCTGGGAGCAGTCTTCTGTGTACTCCCGGAAATTCGACTTCCGCGGGAATCATGCATTCCGTCCCATATACGTGGGCAAAAGGAGTTTCGCCTGTTGCTCGCCTCGGGGTTGTGCGGTGTGACCATAAAACTCCTTCGAGTTCTTTGGCCCACTTTCCCTTTTTGGCGTCAAGGCGTTTCTTGAGACCGTCGAGGATAGTTTTATTAATAGTCTCGGCTTGTCTGTTGCCTTGAGGATATCTTGGAGTCGATTTTGTCAATCGTATTTTCCATTTTTCGCAAAAAGCTTCGAATCTAGTCGAGATAAATTGGGATCCATTATCCGTCACGATTTCGTATGGTACTCCGTGTCTACAGACTATGTTCCTCCAAACAAAACTTTCTACCTGGGCATCTTTGATGCTTGCGTAAGAGTCGGCTTCGACCCATTTAGAGAAGAAATCGGTCAGAACCAGAAGGAAGCGTTTTTGTTTTGACGCGTGCATTGGCCCGACTATATCCATCGACCACCGCATGAACGGGTACGGTGTCGAGATAGATGAAAGGACTTCGGGGGGTTGGTGAATAGTCGGAGCGTGCCGCTGGCACCTCTCACATTTTCGCGAAAAATCTTCGCAATCTTTTACCATCGTTGGCCAGAAATATCCGCGGCGCTTGATCTTTATTGCGAGAGATCTTCCGCCGGAGTGGTTTCCGCAAGATCCGGAGTGCACTTCCTGCATTACCCGCTGCGCTTTCTCCCCTTGCACGCAAGTCATCAGGGGTCCGGAGAATCTCCATTTGTAAAGTTCTCCGTCCATTACGACATACCGTGCGGCCTGAGTTTTTATTTTTCGGGCCGCCCATTTTTCCGGTGGAAGTTCTCCGTTGGTTATGTATGCGAGAATCGTTTCCATCCACGGACGATCGAATCCGTAATCGGACTGATCTTTGGCTGGATGGTTCTCCTCCATATCGTCCTTTGGTTCATTGATCAGGTTTACGACTATGGGCGGTCCGATGCTAGGGTGTTCGATGAATTCAACGGGAATTACCCTGCTCAGACAAGGATCCGAGCTGGATGCTAAGGCGGCCAAGGCGTCTGCCTGGGCGTTTTCCGCTCGAGGAATTCTAGTCAGGGCGAATTGATCGAACTTCTGAGTCAGATCTTTTACCAAGATCAGATACGCTTCCATTCTCTCATCCCTTGCTTCGTATTCTCCGCTGAATTGACTGGCCACTAGCTGGGAGTCGCAGTATGCGTGAAGATTACGAATCTTCAGCCCGTGAGCTAATCGTAGTCCTGCGATCAAGGCCTCATACTCGGCCTCGTTATTCGAAGCGTGGAAAATTAATCGGAATGATTGTTCCAATACTTCTCCTGTTGGGGATGCAAGTCGGATGCCAATCCCGGAGCCTTGTTGGGATGAGGATCCGTCAACGTATCGCTCTTGGTTGGACGCGCTTCCCGTTGGGAGTTCCACTATGAAGTCCGCGAGTACTTGTGACTTAGCGCAAGTCTTGGCGCGATATTCAATATCGTACTCGCTCAACTCGATCGCCCATTTTGCTAATCTTCCCGATTGGCTGGGACTGTGCAAAATGGTGCGGAGAGGGAACAAAGTAGGCACGACGATGGTGTGAGATTGGAAATATGGTCTCAATTTTCTTGCCGACATGACTACGACCAAAGCCAATTTCTCCATCATCGGATATCGCGTTTCTGCGTCCAGTAGAGTCTTACTTACGTAAAAGATCGGTTTTTGTTCGCCGCGTTCTTCCCGAATAAGGACGCCACTCACGGCGGTTGTTGATACCGCGATATAGAGGAAGGTATTTGTGTCGAAAAACTAATCTCCGGGCGTCTGCGACGTCTCGCAGTGCCGAAGTTGGTTTTTTTTTTTATATGCCGCGTTTTTTTTTCAGAACGTTTGCGGGCTCGAAGATGTTGCGCGGTGTTGCGAGGGTTTTGTCTTAATCCTGCTTTGCAGGAACACTTTGGTTCGTTTGCGGATATTCGCAATTAAAACTTTCATTCCTGTTTGGATGTTAGGTAGTTTTATGATTTGTGCTAGAGCAATTAGGACCGAGAGGTCACGTAAGTTGTTTCCCCGAAACGAAGCGTTTTTCGTTACGGTGCTTTGTGAAGTGTTGACCTTCCGAGATTCGTACGGCTTTAGGAGCTCTGGTACGAGTGTTATCTTATAGGTCGGATTTTGTAGCCAACTTGCTTCGAGAATAGAGTGAATCGCGAGAATACAGAACTTAGCCGATTTTTGACAAGTTTGCATTATCCGTTGAATGTATTGTCTTGGCGTGAAGGTTGTGTTCAGCGCACAGCCAAGGTCGTATTTGGTAGAGGATTATACCACGATACTTTCGTGCTATCGAAAAGGTCGAGTCGGTTTGTAAACTTGGCATTGAAGTAAAGCGCGATCGGACAATAGCCAAGTAGCGTTTGTCGAGCTTGATATGCCAAGTATTCCCGTGGTTATTGAAAACGTTTTTCTGTTGTAGGTTTGATTTATACGATGAAAGTTTCGTATAATCTTTCCTTTGTTTGTATGGAAGTTGTTTATTTTTTACTCGAGGGAGACAGATCCTAAGAAGCTCGATGCAGAGCCCGTGCGGAGTCGTTTGCGGGGCGGTCTCATTCTTGGATGTAAATGGGAGGAATGAGAGCGGATGCTCGTGAACCGATGGGCTAAAGAGTGAGATCTTTCATATCATGTCACGAGGAGGTAAAGTTTAGATTGGTCGCCCAGTGCCGGATCGTATAGCTTGGTTTTCGCTATAAGGAAAATACTTTTCGCAAAACCTGTTACGTTTACTTTCAAAAGTTACTTCGTTATGACATGATCCTGACCATACGAAGGATTTCTCGCATAAGTAACGGGCGATGAATTTAGTAATCGACACGACGCACTGGGTTAACAATGTTTCCGCAGATTTTTTGAGAAACCTTTCCGCTTAATTTTTGATTCTTTGATGATGGTTTTTTCTGAGTCACTCGCGGAGTTTTACCAAAATTTATTTCACCGAGATCTAGTCGCAAAATGTTTTAGCGGGTTTCTCGGACGGAATGAATCACATGATCAGCAATATGATCAGTCGGCGAGAAGGGAGGACGTGTTCCCTATTGCTTCTTTGTGTTCTCGATTTTTCTTTTGCCACAAATGTTCTTGATATTATTCTGTGACTCACTTGATTCAACGGAAAATGATAGCATTGTTTTGACGCCTAAAGATTTTTCCTATAATTTTTTGATTCTTATACGACACTTTTTTTATCATGTTCGAGAAGATCTTTATGACTTCGACAAATTATCGAGTTTCACTCTGAAGTTTTGCAGAGATTTTCTAACCGCATGGTTGCGACGAGAGATGCTGTATAGTCCTCGAGATTATTCCCAGACAGTTTGGATCAGTCTTTAGTGCTTAGCCGGTTTTTAGATTGTCGTTTGCTTTTGGGATGATTTCGACGAGGCGTTGCATCGTCCGAATATTTTTCCGCTTATTTTAGGAAGCGTTTTCTTGATGCGAGGAAAAATGTTCGGCGAAAGAAGAAAAATGAGTTTCGTTTGAAGGATTGGGATGATCGACAATCCGGGTCGATTAAAGACCATGGTGGATCGGAGATGACTTGGAGTATGTCTGATTTACGAAAACTTCTAGGAGTGAGTCGGTTTTAAGACAACATCAGCGTCTCTAGCTCCCTCTTTCTTTTAGGAAATGAGTACGTTTGAATGCGTGGCGATCGTTTCTCGGTTGTACGAGAGATTGGATCGGTTTGCGAGTTATGCATGAATGGTTAGAAAACAACAAATCGAGATAGAAAAAAATTGCTTACGACTTAGCATGCTAGACTATCCTCTAAATTCTAAGTTCTCTAGGTTTCACGGCAGTTTACAAGACGTTTTCGTTTCTTATCTACGAGAAATTAGAAGTCTAATAAAATTTTCAAATCGGACATACCTTAGTTTCATCGATGATTTGGGATCGTCTATTCTTCGTTCTTCATTTTTTGACTTACCGGTCTTCGACGAATTACCAGCAAGAGTATTGGAGCGGGGAGAAGACTTAACCATCGGAGCTCATGTTCTTGTTTCTTCATATTGATGGTTTTATTTGACCGACTAGGTGCGCTTTGTATATCGAAAAAAATCAATCACGTGTTTGTGATTAGATGTTTTCGACTTAGCGTGGCAGAGTTTCGTAAAACCGGATTGGGTCTAGAGAGTTCAGATTTCTCGTATATTTTAGGCAACTTTGGTGTTAAGTCAACCGTTGCCGTTATAGATGATTGATTCGAACTTATACGAAGAAACAAGTCTTCGCGGTTTTATCGTAAAATCCCGATAGAAATTCTGATTGACTCGAAACGAGAATAAGCGCGATCAAGACTCTAGAGAGAAACTCGAGGATTGGTTCAGCTCGACGTAGGGCAACTCGGGTGAACCCTTTCAGCTCGCCATGTGGCGATCTGGATGGTAAGAACCCTTGGGGCAAAGTCAGCGACTCTTGGGCGAGCTAGGCGCTTGGTTTAGCTCTACGTTCGGCGAGCTAAGACGCTTGGTTTAGCTCTACGTTCGGTGAGCTAAGCCAGCTTGGTTTAGCTTTACGTTCGGCGAGCTAAGACTCCTGGTTTAGCTCTACGTTCGGCGACCTAGGACGCTTGGTTTAGCTCTATGTTCGGCGAGCTAAGACGCTTGGTGCGGGTGATCTCGATCTGTCGAGTTGACTTGTTTTCGTCGTAGAATCTTAACGGAAAGTCTGATTGAGATGAAACGAAAAGCAGTGCGATTATTGTTTAGAGTACGATCAGGCTCACCGTAGCTATGAGTTGGATTGTGCGGACCCTCAGGGAAAAGTCAGTGCCTCTAGGACGAGGTGGAAAGCCGGGCAGCTCGCCAAGATGGCAAGCTAGGTTGCTTGGCGATCTCACTGTCTCTTCGGCTGGATAGTACTGCCCGATTCTGCGAGTAGCCTAAGGTTCTTTCGCGAGTAACCTAGGGTTTTGTCGCGAATAACCTAGGGTTTTTACGCGAGTAACCTAGGGCTTTCTCCGCGAGTAAAGCTAGGGCTTTCTCCGCGAGTAACCTAGGGCTTTCTCAGCGAGTAACCTAGGACTTATTTCGCGAGTAACTTACGGTTTGTTCCGCAGTTTCTGGGAGAGCAAGTTTTATTTTTCCGAAAAGTTGTCGGAAACGTCTTTTGCTCAACCCATGAGATTTCTCCAACTCGGAAATAAGAAAAACACTATGGGGTTTGATAGATTTTACCATTGCCCTTAGTGATCTGAGATAGAAATCGTGAGCTTGTTTTGTTGCTCTTCCCGTGGCGAAGAGTCGCGATTAGGTTTTTGATTTTGTTGAGTACTACAGTGTTTGCGTGAGCGTTGGCCGTACGAGTAGTCGCTGCTGGAGTAGTTTTACCAGCGTCTTTTTGCGAGTTGCGACTTTCTCTTTCATACATCCAGACATCGTTTTGGTCAAGCGTTTTGCGGCTATGTGTAAGAGTAATCCGACCCCCCCTCCCTCCTTGTAGCGCCAAACTGTGGGAACCGAGATTCACACTTGTCGATTTCCGTTAAATAAGGAAACTTAGGAAAACCTTAATTTCCCAGAGGAACCGGATCTCTGCGAAAGCCAACGACAAGTAACCAAATAAATGCGGAAAAATATGAAAAAACGCAATAAAACGAATTTATAAAGAAAGTCGATCTTATTTCTGATTCACGTAAGCGCGTTGCGATCATTACAAGGAATTACAAAGGCTTTGGCCGCAGGGGCCTTCAGCGAGTTACAAACATAAAACCCTAGATCTAGTCGAGTCGCAGCTCGATAACGAAAGACGAAAAAGATAGGAAAAAAGGTTTGATTGATTTCGGACTGAACCTTATGAAAGGCTGCCTACGTACCCGTTCCGGGGATCAAGTCGAACGTAGTTCAGTTGTTAGAGCTGGACCAGAGATCGAACTGCCTGGGCGAGTTCGTCTAGTAATTGAGCGCCAGTCATAGAAACCGAACTTGTCGAGAAAAAGACTGAGTTTCTAAGTACGGAAAATTCTAAGTCTAGAAAAGTTATAAAAGTCTCAGATGAGAGCTCTGAAATTCGTCTCTTTGCTTCTGCCCTATGCCTCTTGCTTATATACTCCCTTCCTAGGCGGTTTATTCTTTCCATTTCGCCCAGATTCGAGTTTAATGGGAATCTTCCATTTATCTCGATCTTTCTTTTTTTCCCGCGGAAATCTTTTATTTATCCTCAAACTTGACATTTATCTTCAAGTTTGACATTTATCTTCTTTCTGCGAGTAAATCGCCAAAACGTCGTCGTATCTTCAGGTTAGACTTCGTTTAAAGTCGCGAGTGGCTTTTATCGCGTTTTATGACTTTCCGAGCCGTTTTGCGATAAATCCGTTTTACGACTTTAGACGAGATCGTTTCCTGATACGATGCCGTTTTTAGATAAGTTTCTTGAGTTATCGTAAAGCCAAGCAATGTTCGATGTTTCGATTAATCTTTGTCGTTTTCTACGATTTACTCGGGGTTTTATTAAAAACGAGTTTTGTACGATTTTTACGAAAAATCTCGAATAAATCGTATAGTTTAGGCAATATTCGGTGTTTCGTTTAACCGTTGCCGTTTTATACGGTTTTCTCAAGTTCTTTTCGAGAAAACAAAGTTTTACAGTTTTTATCGTAAAACTCGAACGATAGGACGGATCAAGACGAAACGGGAGACATTTCGACCGTGATTCGGAATACGATCGTGTCGAATGACGTATGCCTTGAATTAAGGATGTGGGAGATCGAGGCTCGGGATGGTCGGCTCGACGTACGGCGAGCTAGTTCACCTTGGCCAGGTCGCCATATGGCGAACTAGGCGATAAGAACCTGTGGGGCAAAGTCAGCACCTCTTAGTTCGCCGTTGGGGAGTCTCTAGTTCGCCTGCTGGCGAACTAAGCCGAGCAGGCTTAGTTCGCCAACAGGCGAACTAGTCGGGAAGCTCCTAGTTCGCCTGCTGGCGAACTCAGCCGAGCTGGCTTAGTTCGCCAGCAGGCGAACTAGTCGGGAGGCTCCTAGTTCGCCTGCTAGCGAACTAAGCCGAGCTGGCTTAGTTCGCGTTTTGCGGCGGTTTCGGTTTTTCGCGATTTTGTAAAACGATTCTCGAGTTTTATAAAACGATCTTCGAGTTTTATAAAACGATTCTCGAGTTTTATAAAATGATTCTCGAGTTATATAAAACGATTCTTCGAGTTTTTATAAAACGATCTTCGAGTTTTATAAAACGATTCTCGAGTTTTATAAAATGATTCTCGAGTTTTATAAAACGATTCTCGAGTTTTATAAAACGATTCTCGAGTTTTATAAAACGATTCTCGAGTTTTATAAAACGATTCTCGAGTTTTATAAACTGATTCTCGAGTTTTATAAAACGGTCTTCAAGTTTTATAAAGTGGTTCTTCGAGTTTTATAAAACGATTCTCGAGTTTTATAAAACGATTCTTCGAGTTTTATAAAACGATTCTTGAGTTTTATAAAACGATTCTCGAGTTTTATAAAACGATTCTTCGAGTTTTATAAAACGATTCTCGAGTTTTATAAAACGATTCTTCGAGTTTTATAAAACGATTCTCGAGTTTTATAAAACGATTCTTCGAGTTTTATAAAATGATTCTTCGAGTTTTATAAAACGATTCTTTAGTTTTATAAAACGATTCTCGAGTTTTATAAAATGATTCTAGAGTTTTATAAAACGGTCGTTGAGTATTATAAAACGATTCTCGAGTTTTATAAAACGATTCTTCGAGTTTTATAAAACGATTCTCGAGTTTTATAAAACGATTCTTGCGAGTTTTATAAAACGATTCTTGAGTTTTATAAAACGATTCTCGAGTTTTATAAAATGATTCGTGCGAGTTTTATAAAAACGATTCTTGAGTTTTATAAAACGATTCTCGAGTTTTATAAAACGATTCTTCGAGTTTTATAAAACGATTCTCGAGTTTTATAAAATGACTCTTCGAGTTTTATAAAACGATTCTCGAGTTTTATAAAATGATTCTTCGAGTTTTATAAAATGATTCTTGAGTTTTATAAAACGATTCTCGAGTTTTATAAAATGATTCTTCGAGTTTTATAAAACGATTCTTCGAGTTTTATAAAACGATTCTCGAGTTTTATAAAACGATTCTTCGAGTTTTATAAAACGATTCTCGAGTTTTATAAAATGATTCTTCGAGTTTTATAAAACGATTCTCGAGTTTTATAAAACGATTGTTCGAGTTTTATAAAATGATTTTTGAGTTTTATAAAACGAATCTCGAGTTTTATAAAACGATTCTTCGAGTTTTATAAAACGATTCTTCGAGTTTTATAAAACGATTTCTTTTATATTTTCTGCGGAGACTTTTTGCCATTGATTCCGTTATGACCGATTTTGACACCAACAGCGACGGTTAAACGAAACACCGAACATTTCCTAACTATACGATTTATTCAAGATTTTCCGTGAAAAATCATAAAAAAACACGTTTTTAATAAAACCTTGAGTAAATCGTAGAGAACGGCAACAATTAACCGAAACATCAAACATTGCCAAACTTTGCGATTAACTCGAGAAACTTAATTAAAAACGGCATCGCATCAGGAAACGATCTCGTATAAAGTCGTAAAACGGTTTTATCGCAAAACGGCTCAAAAAGTCCTAAAACGCAATAAAAGCCTATCACGCGACTCTATCGAAATCTAACCCGAAGATATGATGTCATTTTGACGATTTACTCGCAGAAAGAAGAAAATTGTCAAATTTGAAGATAAATGTCAAGTTTGAGGATAAATAGAAGATTTCCATGGGAAAAAAAAAAGAAAAAATAGAGATAAATGGAAGATTCTCGATAAACTTGAATTTGGGCGAAATGGAAGGACTAAACCGCCTAGGAAGGGAGTATATAGGCAGAGGCAGAGAACAAAAGCAGGGGACGAATTTCAGAGCTCTCATCTTAGACTTTTACAACTTTTCTAGACTTAGAATTTTCCGCACTTAGAAACTTAGGCTTTATTCTCGACAAGTTCGGTTTCTATGACTGGCGCTCAATTGCAAGATCGAACTCGCCCAGGCAGTTCGATCTCTTGTCTAGATCTACCAATTGAACTACGCTCGACTTGATCCTCGAAAGGGGTACGTAGGCAGCCTTTCATAAGGTTCAGTCCGAAATCAATCAAACTCTCTTTTTCTTATCTTTTTTCATCCTTTGTTATCGAGCTGCGACTTGAATAGGTTTAGGGTTTTAGGTTGACAATTCCCTGACAGCCCCTGTGGCCAATGCCTTTGTAAATTCTTGTTGTGGGAACCGAAATTCACCTACTGTCGATCTCCGTTAAATAAGGAAATTTAGGAAAACCCTAATTTTCCTGAGGAACCGTATCTCTGTGAAAGCCAACGACAAGTAACCAAATAAATGCGGAAAAATATGAAAAACGTAATAAAACGAATTTATAAAAAAAGTAGATCTTCTTTCGATTTCGCGTAAGAGCATTGCGATCATTACAGGGGTTTGCAAAGGCTTTGGCTGCAGGGCCATCAGTGAGTTATCAACATAAAAACCTTAAACCTAATCGAGTCGCAGCTCGATAACAAAAGACGGAAAAATATAAGAAAAAGGATTTGATTGATTTCGGACTGAACCTTATGAAAGGCTGCCTACGTACCCCTTTCGAGGATCAATTCGAACGTAGTTCAGTTGATAGAGCTAGACCAGAGATCGAACTGCCTAGGCGAGTTCATCTAGTAATTGAGTGCTGTTGGGGTCAAAATCGGTACGGCGGAATTAATAGCCAAAACTCCCCGCGAAAATACAAAAAGAACAGTTTTATAAAACCCGAGGAATAGTTTTATAAAACTCAAAGTCATTTATAAAACTCGCAGACCGTTTTATAGAACTCGAAAGATCGTTTTGTAAAACTTAAGGATCGTTTTGTAAAACTCGAGAATCGTTTTATAAAACTCGAGAAATCGTTTTATAAAACTCGAGGTCGTTTTATAAAACTCGAGGAATCGTTTTATAAAACTCGAAAGATCATTTTATAAAACTCGAAAGATCGTTTAAAACTCGAGAAATCGTTTTATAAAACTCGAGAATCGTTTTATAAAACTCGAGAATCGTTTTATAAAACTCAAAGATCGTTTTATAAAACTCAAAGATCGTTTTATAAAACTCGAGAATCGTTTTATAAAACCCGGAGATCGTTTTATAGAATTCAAAGATCGTTTTATAAAACTCGAGAAATCATTTTATAAAACTCGAGATCGTTTTATAAAAACTCGAAGATCGTTTTATAAAACTCGAGAAATCGTTTTATAAAACCCGAGATCGTTTTATAAAACTCGAGAAATCGTTTTATAAAACTCGAAGATCGTTTTATAAAACTCGAAAGATCGTTTTATAAAACTCGAAGATTGTTTTATAAAACTCGAAGGTCGTTTTATGAAATCCGAAGATCGTTTTATAAAACTCGAGAATCGTTTTACAAAACCGCAAAAAACCGAAAAAGCCGTAAACGCGAACTAGTCGCAACTAGTTCGCCCATCGGCGAACTAAGCCGGCCCGGCTAAGTTCGCCGATGGGCGAACTAGGACATGCCCGACTAGTTCGCCCATCGGCCGAAATATCTCTCGTTCCATCTCGATCCGACTTACCGTTCGAGTTTTACGATAAAAACCGTAAACTTCGTTTTCTCGGAAAGAACTCGAGGAAATCGTATAAAACGGCAACAGTTAAACGAAACACCGAACATTGCCTAAACTATACGATTTATTCGAGATTTCTCGTCGAAATCATAAAAACCGCGCTTTTAATAAAAAACGCCAAGTCATAAAAAACGTGTTTTTAATAAAAAGTCGAGTAAATCGTAAAACTTTGCGATTAACTCGAGAAATTTATTAAAAACGACGTCAGATCAGGAAACGATCCCGTAAAAAGTCGGAAAACGGTTTTTATCGCAAAACGGCCCGGAAGGACCTAAAACGCGATAAAAACCCATCTCGCGATTTTAACTGAATCTAACCCGCAGATTTGATAACGTTTTGACGGTTTACTCGCAGAAGGAAAATAAAAGTCAAGTTTAAAGATAAAAGGAAGGTTTGG
>CAKOAT010175154.1:483614-532437 GCA_932364175.1 Eruca vesicaria subsp. sativa
CAAGACGAGGAGTATATAAAGAGGAGGTCTAGGGCAGAAGCACACACACGAAATTCAGAGCTCTCACCACCAAAACTAGCATTTAGGAATCTTTCCGTTTTTCTGTTAGCGAGCTGCGTCTCAATTAGGGTTTTCTAGTTCTTACGTTTTCGGCTACTCTCTTTGTACCAGTTCAACGCAGATTCGGAATAAGAACCTTTATGCTTTCAATCTCGCTTATTTTCGTTTTAATTCTAAGTGTTTTGTCATCTTAATCTTTGTTGTGCGGTTCTCGCAGATAGCCGGTTCCTCTGGAAACTTAGGGTTTTCCCGAAGTTTCCTTATTTACGATTTATTTGACAGTAGGGTTTTCCCGAAGTTTCCCCAGAAAACGAATTCTCGAGTTTTATAAAACGACTTCTCGAGTTTTATAAAACGACTTCTCGAGTTTTATAAAACGACTTCTCGAGTTTTATAAAACGACTTCTCAAGTTTTATAAATTGACTTATCGAGTTTTATAAAACAACTTTTCGAGTTTTATAAAACGACTTCTCGAGTTTTATAAAACGACTTCTCGAGTCTTATAAAACGACTTCTCGAGTTTTATAAAATGGCTTCTCGAGTTTTATAAATAGATTTCTCGAGTTTTATAAAATGATTTCTCGAGTTTCATAAAACGATTCCCGAGTTTTATAAAACGATTCTCGAGTTTTATAAAATGATTTCTCGAGTTTTATAAAATGACTTTTTTATCCTTTTGCGGAAAGTTTTTGCCATTGATTATGTCGTGACCGATTTTGACACCAACACTTGTAATGATCGCAACTCTCTTACGCGAAATCGAAATAAGATCTACTTTCTCTATAAATTATTTTTATCATGTTTCCCATATTTTCCGCATTTATTTGGTTACTTGTCGTTGGCTTTCGCAGAGATCCGGGTCCTCTAGAAAATTAGGGTTTTCCTAAGTTTCCTTATTTTACGGAAATCGACGGTGTGAATTTTGGTTCCCACAACAACTATCGAGTTGTCGAACAAAAATCGTTCCAGCGAGCCTTATCGAGCAGCTTTGTAATATGTTCACTAGTTTCCTAGATCAACTCTCGTATTACTGTAGCAATCCTAGCACAATGAATTATTCAGGTGAAAGACCATGGTCTCGCATACGCCTAATCTTCCTAACATAAGGGTTCTACTTAGCTAGTCTAGAGCACCAGCAATAAGTGTAATTCAATTGATGGACGTTCTAACAACTTAGCAATCTATATTGTGGGCTAATACCTCATCCTATTTGAACCCTAAACCTAACAGGTACATCTATTCAAGCATGAAGTTTGTCACATAAATCATAGATAAATAGATATAGTATAGAAAGCAAATAAGAAACCAAAAGAGTTCCAGGAGGAATCTGAAGGAGTTCCTCCCTTCTCTCCTAAAACTTAGAACATGAATCAAAAGAAAGCGTAAAAAGTGTGTGTTGCCGTCAACAATGGCTTAGAATACATAAATATGATTTCTGGTCGTTAAGGGGTATTCTGGTAATTTTGTGTGGCTTCTAGGCTTCAGTCGGTCTTTAAATATATTTGGCCCGCGTTGGCATTCCTGTCAATCGACACCAAGACTGTATCGTCGATCTACAATCCTTCATTTTGTTAACAACTTTCTCTCGTGAGGCAGACTGGCCACTCTTCAGTAAAACGGGCATAACTTCTAATCTAACTGTTGGATTGACATCAAACTGGTAGCATTAGACAGCTAACTCAAAGCTCTGTCTTGTTTTAAACAACTAACTCAATCTAACCGTCGGAAAATCTCCATTCAAGGCTCCAAAAGACAGAAAAATCATCACTTTCCTCCCAAACATCCATGAACCTGTAAACACTCTAAATAGGCTTTATATCGTATTAAATATGTGATAAAACACTTATATACCATGGGTAGTAATGAGAAAAATATATGGCCTATCACAGCCCCTGACTTAAAATCTATGCTGACTTTTACGTCGATGGTAATTTCTGTTGAAGAAATGTCGTGGTGGTTGCTATCGGGAGTGTCGATCAATGCATCATTACTGGTATCGATCAATGGCTCCTCTGATGTGGAGTACACGTTACCAACAAACGATGAGTCCGTGATCTACCATGGTTTTGACCCACTTTTAACCATGGTATTGAGATGATTTTAGAATATATATATATATATATATATATATATATATATATATATATATGTTTTGGAGTCTATTAGGTATGTTTTCAGGTTCAGGAGCATTTTGGAGTAAAGTGATGATTTAGGTGCTTTTATGGAGCTTAAAGGAGAGTTTTCCCGAGATGACTATGAAGATTAGACAACAAGGTCGATATCCAGAGATACATATCGATCGATACACATCATGTGTAATCGATCGACGATGCTTCCGTAGAAGATGACGAATCGATATACTCCATCGATCGATGTACGCCTTGTACCATCGATCGATATCAAACATGAAGAACAAGTTTGACTCACCCGACTTGAAGCCCAAGTTCTCTCAATATTACAAGATTGCCCCTGGCGAGTTTTTAACCTAATTGAACTCATATTTATAGTTATGCCTATGTGTTTTGGCAAAGCATGCTTTGTGTGCTTTGAGTGCCTTTGATTGCTTTTATTCTTTTTATGCTTCTTAATACTCATAGTTCTTTGATTTATAAAAGTATCATTTTCATCTTATTGTGATTATCATCAAAGGTTATAGAATTCTAGATTTAGAAGAATATACAAAGAGATTTGTTATTCAAAAGAACCAAGTGTTCAATCTTTTAATCTTATGAATTTCTATTATTACCTTGATGCTATGAATCACTTAGCCATGTCTGAGTAGATTCACTTGTTAGATTTGGGGTTCAAATAGTTATGAGGGATTAGCCCCAACTATGGAATGTTGAGTTGTGATATTCATTATCCTGATGAACCCTAATGCTTACTCTAAAGTAGCAAACTAGAGTATGATCATGGAATGATTTAACTTGTTATTCATCATCCTGAAATCATCTAGCATAAGCTGAGATCCTCCAGGGATGAGCGAGAGCCGGTCTATGATCTTGGTGAACACATATTCAATTCGTTCTGAAGCTATATCGATCAATACTCCTATAGAGTAATCGTTCTACGGCAACCTATATCGTCCGATATCGCTGTCAAAACATCGGTCCATATTTCCGGCAGTCAGATCAATGGACGAGTCTAGATAACGATTGCTAATATACTTATTTAAGAGTTGAAGTTCTTTAATATCTTGCAAGCAACTTATAAAGACATATGTAGCATTATAATCCTGATTATCTGAATAGAAACCTTGAATCTAACTAATTTCTTTTATTGTTTAAAACCTAAACCAATTCTCTTGAGCAACTCACCATTGCTCACAACTGAAATTTACTTTTAAAATTAATCAACCTAGCATAATCACTAAGGATTATATCTTTTGTGTTCCTTAGTTCCTTGTGGATTCGATCCCTAAGTACTACAACTGAACCTCTTATTTGAGAGAGTAATTCACTCCTTTGGGTAATTTGAGTGATATCAGTCCGTCTTGTAGATATTTTATGTCGGTAAGAAATCATCAATATGGATGTCCTCATCCACTCGTATTCGGGACAGGTGATCTGCAGTTCCATTTTCTATTCCTCGTTTATCTTCAGTTACTATATCAAATTCTTGGAGTAATAGGATCCATCAAAAAAGTCATGGTTTCGCGTCTTTCTTCTGCTTCTATTTTTATTGCAGAATGATCGGTGTGAAAAATGACTCGTGAACCAACTAGGTATTTGTAGATCCTAAAATCCACACAAAGTATTTTGTAGTGATTAACGGTTAAATCTAGGGAAGGCAAATGATGTGGGAAACGATGCTCTTAGAACACAATGAAATAGTAGGAATTCTGTTGACAAAAATGGACATTAATGATATGAGATTTGATACAAAGAAGTAATCGAGATCGGAAGTTAAAAAGTGAGATCGAAACAAGAACACTTTTAATAGTAAAGAAACGAGGTCCATCAAAGTAATCAGGAGTTCTAGGGTTTTTTTGTGTGTGTTTTCTCTTTGCCCTCGTCCATCTTTTATAGCTTTCTCTTTACTGATTCTTCTCAACCGCCTCTGCGATCTTTGGGCCAGCAACTCGATCTCTTCAGGCTCGATGCAGGCCGAGTGGATAACAACAACGCATGGTCCTGGGCCCATTTGATCCCTTCCCGAAATTGTGTCCAACATTTTCCCCCAACTCTTTTTTCTTTGTCGAAGAAAAAAACATGGCTCATTCGGTTTCAATTGAGGAAGGTCCGTTTGGCTTCCTTTTCATTATCATTTTTTGAACCATTGGTTTGCGCGTTTCTTTTTTAACTCCCAACGGTTAAACGCGCCGCCTTTGAGGCGAACCTTAGGTCTTTTTATCTTTCCTCTGTATTGATGAGCTAGCCGTTGGGGATTGTCGGTGTCTTTAAATACTTGGAATTCACCTTCCAATTTTAACTCTTGCTCCATTCTTCTTTTTCTTTGCAATTCTCAATCTTTCAATTTCAAACTCAGACTAAGATGACTGCATCATTTTCTTTTCCTTTTCTGACGACCACGGCGGTTCGCCTTGAGAATTTGTACATGACGCACGGTATTGATCATGCTGTCGTGCTTAAGCTTGCCACTACATTTGAAACCCTTGAGACAGTCTGTGAGGTTTTTTCGGAGCGTATCTCTCCTTCTTCGAGTCTTGCGAACTCTTTTTCCCGATTCCAGAGCGTGTTCTTGGCATCTTGACCGAATTGGGTCTGTCATTCACCCAAATGTGTCATAACTTCTTGAGACATCGTTGAGCTCTTTTGGTCAGGGCTCGTGAGGAAGGTCTAGTGTTTGGTCTCGGCAAACTCCGCCGTGTATGTTTGATGAAGAGAAACAATCAGAATTCTGGAACTTTCCTTATGTCGCCTCGTCCGGGGCGGAAAATCGTTCAGGAGATTCCGTTTCGTGATCAGGATTGGTGATTGGAGTTTATTGTTTTCAAGGTCGATCAGTCATCGATAGGTGTCTTCGATTTCTCGAATCTTCCTCGTAATTGGGCCAAAGACATAGGTAGATTTCTTACTCTTCGGATCTTCCTTTTGTGCAATTTTCTTTGGGATCGATAAATTTATTGATATTTTTTTTATTAGTTCATTCTGGGAGCTCCTTGATGTCCGAAGGGCTCCGTGGTCTGTTAGAGGTTTTACGGTGGGTGACTTGGATTAGTCGTCCTTCGATCTTGCTCGTATTTGTGCTGCTTTCTTGCTGTCGAATGGGACCGGCCAAGCGTCGGCGGTCGCAGGTCACTTGCTCGATCATGGCAACGTAACAAGTCCCTCCAACGACCCCTCTTCTTCAAGTAGGATGGATAGGCAACTGTCGAGGAGGTCATCGTTTCGGGCGTCCACGTCTGCCACCGGGGGGGGGGGATTACCAGAGGATCCCCTCTGGTTTCGATTACAGATTATGATGACAAAGGTATTCCTGAGGTAGGGGAATTTCCTATCTATAACACCCCCGAACCGTCCTACACATATGGTTGATCAACCAGCCAACAATCAAACAAGACCATGACTGATCGACCGACCAACACCCAGAGTTGGAGATGAAAAGCTAACCGGCCAGCCAAGAATCAAACAAGAACATGACTAACTGTCCAACCCAACACCATGGTTATGTGATGGGCTATGGACGATCTGGCCAGAGTCACAAAATTTACTCCACGGCTTAGACCAGTTTATCTACTACTTCGTCCCGCTATATCAAGGCATAAGGCTTTGCAACCCAAAGCCTCAGGCTTTTCAACCCATACAACGACCTAACGTTGTGTTAGAACGGACTAGTCAAATATCAGAGTACTCATGATGCACATATAAAACAAATACTTTATTGATTCAAGAAATATCCATACAATGAAATAAGTCAAAACCGGTCCTGGCCTAACGCCAAATCGAGTCAACTAAACAAAAAGCAAAATACCGTATACAAAAGGCATGAAAATATATTCTGGTGGTCCTAATTTCCAGCTCCATGCTATCCCGGTCATCCATATCTAAAGATACCTACAAAAAGGACATCGGAGGTTGATGAGTAACCTAATGTCACTCAGTGAGTTGGCGGCCTCTACTCGCAACCTAATAACTAATCCAGACAACCCAAAATAACAATCAATCTAGCCTAAGCACATAAACAAAGCTAAAGCTACACAATCAATCCCTAGTTAACCATATATACGCCTGAGTTCAGTACTCATGTAGTGTTACACACATAAACTAAACAAGTATCATCAACCGGTTGACCAACAATCAGACAAGCACATGATCGGCCAATCAAGGATACCGCATAGCTTCAGTATCCACAACCCTTCATAAGCAATCGCTCAAACAATATAACAATAACCTTTGGGTTTATACTAACCAAGGAGACACCAAGTTATCCAGTACCAAACCCATAATTATATCTGAGTAATAGAAACCTGGAAAACAAATCAATCACCAATATTACAATAATAAGATAATAACTACCTACGACTCGATCTAACTCGTAACACTGTATATCAGTGTTACTTACCCTAGGGTTCCATAACCATATACTGGACACAACACTATATCTTGACACTCTAACCTGAGCACTGGTGAATTCGTGTTCCTCCTCAACATCAACAACATCGGCAACATCCTAACTCCATACCACAAAGGCCAGAAAAAGGAACTTTCAACCGACTACGGCCCACAGTCCAACGGGTCACCGCGCGATAGCCCACAGTCCATTGGGTCACTGCCAAATTATACCGTCTTGTAATCACTCAGACATAAGCCATAACCTCGTTCCGCTGAGTCTTCCCGATCCAGCGAATAAGGGGTTTCCTTGAAACCGGTGGGTACGAGGCTGAGGAAACACTAATCACCCCTAAACATGCCTAGCATGGGCGGGTTTTGCACATGCTGTTAGCAACACACACTCAACACACTAAGACAACCTTATTCCAGAACCTAGCCTAAGGACATAGATTCCAGAACCTAACTATCCACAACATAGTGATATTATCTAGACTCAACACTAACCAATAGTACTAGTAGTCTGGCCTATATGGCCTAAGACCCTTAACACTAACATGTAATCAACTAATTAACAACACATAACCAAATAACATTAATCAACCGGTTATTCACTCCCTTACCAAAAGATGACTAACCTCAAGCAACACGATTAATTAAACAATCAATCATTTAATTAATCTAACATGCAATCAAGTCAATCAAACCGTTAGCCAGATAGTTTGGCCTCCTGCTACGAATCTATCTTTATAGATAACGGGCACCTGCACTCAACCATATCAACACGCAAGAATATCAAACATGATGCATTCTAGCCCTAGTCCTAGTCAGGTTATTAACTCAGTCTTAATTTCATTTCATCTCAGCTTAGCCCGTGTTAAACTAAGTCTGGTTCAAATAAATAGAATAACCCTAAGGACTTTACCATGCAATAACGTGAGCATTCTACTCTATATGAATACTCGATCTATATCCTATGTCCCAAGTGGAACTCAATCAACAGCTATCCTAAATTCCAAACGGAATTAAAACATAACCAACTCACAGTGTTTAAGGCGAGAAGCAGCTGGTTGATCGGAGAGGACTTGGCCAAAACCCAATGGAAGAGTTGAATGGACAGGTCTGGACTGATCTTGACTTGGACAGAACCTCCACTTTATCATCAAAGAATATGACTGCCTTGGACAGACTAATTTGGGCAGAGCTTCCGCGTCACAATCATAGAGAATCGTCGATTGGACAGAACTTGACTTCTTAACTCTGCAGAAAGCTTTGGTCGTTGATTCCGTCGTAACCGATTTTGACCTCAACAAACAAGGAGGTTTTTTTTTTATTATTTTGTACTTTGATACGAGTTTTCCATAACTTCGTATCTCCGTAGAAAGTCTATAGTTTCTTGTACACTTATTCCGGGACTTTTAGCCATTGATTCCGTCGTGACCGATTTTGACCCCAACAAGTTATGTGGAGTTTTTGGAGATTTTAGATGAAGGACTTGTAACTGACAAGAATCAGCTATGTTAGAGTAGATTGTTGGGATCAAAAACGGTCACGACTGAGTTAACACCGAAATATCCTCAAAGATAAATAAGAACACTTCTCGAAAAAGTAATTTTTTCAAAGACACCTTTACGAAAATGTTTTTCGATAAAATTCATAAAAGCCTCAATCGAGTCACCAAAGCTAAACATTGACTTTCCGAGAACATCGGAAAAGTATCCAAACTGGTCAATGTATAGCGAGAAAACCAAACGCGGACCGAGTCGTTACATAGAAACCATTCTCGAGCCAGACCGGGTCACTACATAGCGACCGGTCCATGCACGGACCAGGTCGCTATGTAGTGACCGGCCCCGTACTGATCCAGGTCGCTACATAGCGACCGGTCCGTCCACAGACCAGGACGTTACATAGCGCGACTAAATCTGTTAAGGTCGGGTCTCTACGTAGGGACCGATCCGATCCCGAGCCAGATCGCTATGTAGTAACCGGACTGTCCCGAACATCGATCAAACGAACATGTGCATTCTCGTCTACTCTTTAATACTATTTCCCGCAGGACGTGGCTGAACCACCTCTCTCTCCTTATTGATTGGAGTTACTGTTCATCCTTTTCGATAAAAGCTACGGAAAGCTTGTTTTTATCGAAAAAATAGTAATAAAACGTTTTGAGTCAATAGACGGCCTAAGAAGGTCTAAAACGCGACTAGAAGCCCTCTTGCAATTATTTAAGAAAAAGCCCGTGAACATTGTGGCGGTTTAGACTTAGTCCACAAGAAAAGACAAATGTCTGATTTCCGCAGATAAATGTCAAGTTTTCAAAGATAATCATGAATATCGGAAAAAATGGTATGTCTCAATTTTTTGAGCTATGACGGCTTAAGGGCAGAATAGAAAAGTGTAAACTGGCCTTGGAGGGAGTATATAAGGAGTCCTAGGTAAGAGGCACAAAGAGAGAACTTTTTTCAGAGCAAACTTAGCACTTAGAGCATTTAGGCAACTTTCCATTTTTGTTATTTCGAGCTACGACTCAACTAGGTTCTGCAGTCTTAGGTTATTAGAACTAGGGATCTCGCCGACAGCTCTCGTATCCAAGGCTCATACCTTGTTTTCTTAAACGCTTTTACGCAAATTCGGAATACGACACCTTTTGGTCTCTTTTCGATTTGTATTCTTCTCTTCTTATTATTATCGTATTCTGATTGTTTGCCGTGTTGTTTCGCAGATATCTGGGACCTCTGGAAATTAGGGCTTTCCTAGTTTCCTAATTTAACAAAAATAGACAGTGTGAATTTTGGTTGATCCTCGAAAGGGGTACGTAGGAAGCTTTCGAAAGACGAGTTTTGTTATCCTTCTCCGTAAAAAAGGGGGGGGAGTGGGTGTGTATACATATAATTGTATACTCCCACGTTTTAAATACGCGCTATTGTATTCGAGCTTTTTAAAACTTTTACGATAGTGAATACTTTACGGAATCTCATGCTTTTACCACAACTCTTATTCACGCTTAGGACACGCTTACAAAGTTTCTACAAACCTAAAAACTTTTATTCACACAACAATCTACGGTCCTATCCGTTCCAAATCGCGAAACACTCGCAATCCCTACTAAACTTGAAATATTTCTCTGAAAGATTAATTCTCGAGAAAACAGCGAGACGTCGCCAAAGTTATCTCGAAGCAATACATCCAGGATCAAACATCAGTCCAACCGCGACTAAAAAATTTACACCATGTTCGTCGATTGGCACCGACGAACACATCAGCCGTCTTAAACAAACGCATCTTGATCACTATCTCTCGAAGAAATGGTCCTTGAACATCTGACACAAGGATAATAGTGCACTATAAAAGAAATTCAAAATTTTAGTCAGCACTTCCAGGCGACTTTTTGGCAAGTCACCGCATAAGCATTAAAACTTAGAGTAAACCTAGGATTCGCCCTAAACCCAGCACACTGGTCTCTAACATCTCCAGACATGATATCTAAAACTGATACGAGATCCTAAAACTTGTCTCTTCGTTTGCATCTTAAACGTTCACAAAACTTTGCAAATACAATCTTTACAAAACGATTCGCGTCTTGGACAAGCCAACAGATCGAACTCTTCATCAGAATTGAATATGAGACGACAACTCATATTTTTTTGATTTTAAAACACATTCGCACAGAATATCAAATAACACTCATTATATATATAAAAACCGCATAGTGGCAAGGATTCAAAGCCACCAACATCCAGTCCCAAAAAAGATAAAGCGGCCAAACAGGCCAACGCAAAGTCAAAACATAAAACGGCCACACTCGGCCTAAGAAATAACTAAACATAAAGCGGCCACACTCAGCCATAAATACAAGATAAAGGGAAACCCCTTTCCCATAAGATAGTAGCTTCAACTCTCACAGATCATAACCGAAGTTTCCAGACATGGAGACTCCGAACATGCTCACAGGGCAGTTCACTTCCTCATCATCGCCGGCAACCTCAGTCACGACCTCCTCCGTATCGGGCGAGACCAAAATAGGACCCCAGAAACCTTGGATCCGCCTTTCGATTGGCGAAATCAGCGCCACAGCGTGGGAATGATCATTCATACCCCCCCTCCATGGTCGCCATCTCATCTTGGAAGTCGAAGTCGTCCCGTTCCATTTTCCACATGGTACCGACTGAGCCACGGCACTCGAGGAAATCACCCACCAAGAAGTAAGTTTCCTTAAGGTTGTCGTACTCAGTCATGGACTGGGAAGCATAGTTGTTCATCACAACAGCTACTTCTCTTCTACCTCTCATTTTCGCTCGACGGATGGCCTTAGAATGGTCCCTGGAAAGCTCCGAATCTCGCTCCAAAGCCTCGCTTTCCATACATGCAAGATACTTTTCCGCTTTCTCTGCCTTGAAGCGGTAAACCATCTCCTCCCGATTGCTCGCCTCAAGGGCCGAGCTAAGCACATTCAATCCCTGCAAGGATAACCAATGTGTCATAAAAATATGATATCGTCAACAAAGATCTCGAAGGATAAAGAAACTGACCCTGTTAACCATATGAGATCCTTCCGCCAACACCTTGGACCTTGTTCGTCCAAGGATGGAGGTGGGTCGAAACTCGAAGGTAGACCAGCGAAAAACTCATCAAAGTCTGGAAGAGGCATAGCGCTAGAACCGCTACCATTACCATAAGCAAGGTCTGGATTCCATCCGAGCAGTGTAGACTCATCCGCGAAAAGTTCCATGTCATCGAGATCAATGCTTTTACCCTTCGACGACCTCATGTTTGCCTCCTCCGTAGGAACGCTGCGAGGAGCAGAGTCATCCGATTCCGAATCAACATCATACTACACAACAACTCGAAGATCAGAACGGAGATGTGCCAACACCTTGCAGGCTCTCCTCGGCGTAAAGAAAGTCCAGAAAAATAAACCATTTCTAAGGAGATCTCTCGCTGCGACCACGTCTTTGGGAAATGGAGGAAGGGGGTTTATGAAGGGACCGTCATTGGGCTCCCTTCTGAATAGTGGGATACAGCTCTCCTCGACTGATGCAACATTTATGTGGAAAAAGAAGAAGAACTTCATCCATGAGTTACAATGGGAAATCAACCCCTTGATCACAGACATGTACTGCCAGGGGACCATTCGTTAGATAAGCGGACCCGGAGAGCTGCAGTCTAAAGAGGCCTTCAAAGTGGTCAGCGGTAAGGGAAAGACCATGCTCGTAGTTCAGTATTACAACACCAATATGGTGCTGTAAAATGGTGGGGTTTAGCTGTCTTATCGAGACCTCCAAACCGTCCAGCACACGGACTATGATCTATAGGATCAGAAACCACAAACGACAGAGCACCGAGAACGACTCGTTGCAGGTAAAGTAACCCTCAGGGGATTATAAGCGTGCTCCCCTTGACAAGGAATGTGAAATTCCATGTCGTCTAGGATGCGATAGAACTTGCGAACAGTTCTGAGAAAAGAGCGAGAGCTCTTGCTTGGCGCGCCCTTGTCTACCACACGAAATTTCGTGACAAGGAGGGATAACGCGCATGGGGAAGTAACCATGCCACACCTAGCGACCCAGCGCGCCTCACGCTCAGGAGGATCAATAGAATTAGAAGCAAACACGACCTTCGGTACGAGGATATCGTCATAATAGATGTCCTCGGACGAGGAACTGCGGGCAGTAGATTTTTCGAAGCTTTCTTTCTAGAATACATCCCTTGAAATTCTTTGTTTTAGAAAAGAAAGAGGAGATTGAAAAAGTGGAAGAATTTTTCTTTCTATCTTTCAAAGGATTCCTTATGGAATTCAACAAGTGAGGATTATAAGAAAACTTACTCCACCTTCTTATAGTCTCAAAAAGTTAATATTCGTCTACGGACGTTTCGGTGCTAACTCCATCCAACTCGCCAAACTTGCCAAACTTGCCTAACCGCACGCTAGAGTCTCAGCGACAATCTAATGGGCTGGGGGGCTAACTGTTGGGGTCAAAAATGGTCACGACAGAGTTAACCCAGAAATATCATTAATGATAAATAAAAAACTTCTCGGAAAAGTAATGTTCGCAAAGAAACATTTACAAAAAAAAAAAAAATTTGATAAAATTCATAAAAAGCCTTAATCGAGGCACCAAAGAACATCGGACAAGTATCCAAACCGGTCAATGCATAGCGACCAAATCAACTGCAGATCGGGTCGTTACATAGCAACCAGTCCTGAGGCAGACCGGTTCGCTACGTAGCCACCGGTCAACGCACGGACCAGGTCGCTATGTAGCAACCGGTCCGAACAAAACCCGGTCGCTACATAGCGACTGGTCCGCGCAAGGACCAGGTCACTATGTAGCGACCGGTCCCGTAACGTTCCAGGTAGCTACATAGCGACCAGTCCATGGACGGACAAGTCTCTACGTAGCGACCGGTCCGAACCAAACCTGGTCACTACATAGCGACCGATCCACTTAAGAACCAGGTCGCTATGTAGAGACCGGTCCCATAACGATCCAGGTCGCTACATAGCGAGCGGTCCAGCCACAGACCAGGTCGAAACGTAGCGACCATTTCCGTTCAGGTCATGTCGCTACGTAGCGACCGATCCAATCTTGAGCCAGGTCGCTATGTAGTAATCGGAATGTCCCAAACATCAATCAAACGAATATGTGCATTATCGTCTACTCTTTAATATTATCTCCCGCAGGCCGCGGCTGAACCACCTCTCACTCCTTATCGATCAGAGTTACCATTAATAATTTACAATGAAAAATGCTGAAAACTTGTTTTTATAGCAAAAAATTGTAATAAACATTGCGAGTAGAAAGACAACCCAACGTTTAAACTTCCACTAGAAGCCCACTTGCGATTATTTAAGAAAAAAAGTCTCGTGAACCTTGTGACGGTTTATACTTAGTCCACTAAAAAAGATAAATGTCGATTTCTGCATATAAATGTAAAATTTTGGAAAATAATAGTGAAGATCGGGAAAATGGAATATCTCCATTTTTGAGCTATGACGGCTTAAGGGCAGAAGGGGAAAAGCATAAACCGACCTTGGAGGGAGTACATAAGGAGTCCTAGGCGAGAGGCATAAAGAGAGAACTTTTTCAGAGCAAACTTACCACTTAGAGCATTTAGGTAACTTTCCACTTTTGTTATTTCGAGCTGCATCTCAACTAAGTTCTGCAGTTATTAGAACTAGAGATCTCGCCTACAGATCTCGTAGCCAAGGCTCCTACCATGTTGTAAACGCTTTTTAAAAAATTCGGAATAAGACACTTTTTACTCTTTTTTTTATTTCTTATTTGTCTCATCTTATTTATCATATTCTGATTGCTTGGCATGTTGTTAAGCAGAAATCCGGAACCTCTGGGAAATTACGGTTTTCCTAGTTTCCGGTGCGATGGTCCGTTTTTTGCAGCATCGGATACCTAAAAGCTGAATCTATTTTTGTGCTTAAGCCTTAGATCGGGTTCCTATAAAGGTTGTTTTTCGTTTCTCTTTCCCACAGTCGGCGCCAAAATGTAGATCCGAAAATCTACACTAAGTATTTGATAAGTTTTAATGTTAAACTAGGGAAGAAGAATAATGTAGGCAACGATATCCTCAGAACACAACGATGTAATCAGGTATGACTCGATAAAAATGGACTATATTCGGAGGTCGAATATCAAGGAGATATCGAGGAGAGAAAGATCGTGATTGAACTTGGGATCGAGCTGCCTACGTACCCGTCAAGGGATCAAGTCATAACGTAGATCAATTATCGTCATCTCAACAGAGATTACGTGGTTGTCGGACTCGAGCAAGACATCGGGTTCTTGGTGACATTTCTCGAATAAATGTCAGGGTTCATCTCTTATCATCTCGTATGAGATGTGGCTTTATAATTGTTATGGTATTTATGTGTAGTATCGTTTTAGTACTACGGAATACAAGAAGGGTCAAGTTAAGATAGAGAGAAGCAAAGGTGTTCGTAAGAGATAAGGAGAAATTACGAGGAACTCGTATGAGATAAACAAGAAGTAAGTAGAGAAAGAGAGATCTTATAGATTATTCGATGGACGCTACAATATTGGTGTAAGAACCCTAGCCGTCTATATCTAGTCTCACAATCTCTAAGTGTTGATCCCTTATTCTAGGGTTTGGGTCCTTATATAGATGTAGATGTCGGCTTGCATTAGGTTAAACTCTTCCATATTAGCGAATATGGGAGAGTTTCGTTGTATGGAGAACTTCCATTTTACTCAACGGTCGGTTTTGGAAAAGGGGTCGGGCCCGGGGAATTTAAAGGCAGGGTCTGGGCCCTGGGTCCCTTTGGAGCCAGGGTCTAGAGGCCGGTGCCCAGCCCGGAGGCTGGAGGAATCTGGTGCATGGATATTTTTTCCCAACAGTTTGCCCATTATTCCTTGATTTCACCGATGGAATCAAGGGATGAAGTGTGTATTAGTGGACCGGAGTCGCTTTATTTCAGCAGATTCCCCTTAGGTAAGACATCGCTCTTAGGCGCCCTATCGTCCAAGTCCTCGTGTAGGCCGGAACCGTGTTTGGAGCCTGGAGTAAGTCGAGTTTCCCTTGGTAAAATGGTGTTCTATAGGTATCTTCCAGGCATGGGCCCCTTGGGATTGATGACATGGAGTCGTAAACTTTGGTCAGAGAAATGCTTGTTTCTTTTGGTTTTAGGGTAGGAAGAAATAGGCAACAAATCCAAATGAGATGGTTCCATGGTCTTTCGGGCTGAATCTTTTGGGAGGAAAGTATGAAGTATGGGCTTTCAAGTTTGGCCAATCCCCCTTTTGGTTTTGGCGCTCATTCTCGCGCATGGCGATGTCCCCGAGGCGCGTAGGGGCCACCCCTTAGGGTTTCCTACTTCACACTCTCTCACATCTTTTTGTCTTCTCATTTCTTCCATTACTTCTTCTCCGGTGGTTATCGTGGTGATTCTCTATCTACGAAGATTTCTTCCCTTTTAGAACATGTAGCTATCTTCTCTCTTCTCTCTCTTCACTTAGATATGTTGTCAATAGGGAGGGAAGTTAAGTCTGGAAAGAGTGTAGGAACCCTAGACCCAGTAGGATCTCCTTCGCATGTGGTTGACTCTTCCGTAGAGATCCATGGGTCCGACTCCGCAGATGTAGTGGAGGAGGTTACTGTTAAGGTGGAGAGGTTCTTATCGGTTGGTCCTCTCTCAAAGATAGGGGAGAAGGAAATCGATGAGTGGAGAAGAAGGTACGATCTTCCTGAGGAAGTGATAATTCGCGCCATAAGCTCTTCGGAGAGAGTCTCGGATTTTAGAGCTGGCGAAGTCCCGATCTATGAAGCTTACTTTGATTCGGGATTCAGGGGTCAGGTTCCTTCCCTGGTGGCTGAAGTTTCGAAATATCTTAACATCTCTCCAGGCCAACTTACTCCTCCAGCCTGGAGGATTCTCGTAGCGATTCAAAACCTTAGTGAGCTTGAGGACGTTGTCTTGGGGGTGACAAAGATCATGTACTCTTATTATGTTATGCCGTTGCATAGTGGTGGAGGTAGATATTACTTCCATCCTCGGCTTCGAAGTCCTCTTGTACGTGAGATCTCGAAGAATGAGAAGAAACGCCATCCTGTTTTAGTGGGTCGTGGGCTGATAAATCCGCGTTCATGTGTATTCCCGGCTTTTCCTCCGTTTGGCGTGTAGTGGGTAGGTAGTTATAGTCTTCTCGTAATTCTACATTATTGTGCTGACTTCTCTTGTCCTTTTGCAGATACGTCTCACTATTTGGTAGGCGAAGGACAATCGGCAGTTGGCCAGGTTTTGAAGCTACCAGAGGAGCGTCGTAGAGTCAGTTTTCTTGTGAGCAAGGAAGTTCTGGATCGTTGCAGTATTTGGGGCAATATGTCGGGATCAACTAGAGAAAAGGCGTTGGAGGCTTTTGACAAGGCGATGGAGAAGCTATCTGCTAAGAAACCACTGGCTAGACCGGTGGCTCAGGAGGATAATGTTGTTCAGTACCTTCGATCCAGAAAGCGCAAAGCTCCGGCTGGTTCGGTCCCAACTGCCTCCAAGAAGAAAACTAAATAATGGTTCTCCTTCTACGGGCTTCGCGAGTACTGGTGGGGTAGCCAGGTAATGTTTCAGCTGTTGGAAAGTTTTCTCGCATTCTTCTGATCATTCGAACTTTTTGTTTCCCTTCAATGTTTCGTAGAAAGGTAGACATTTGTCTGTTGATCGTGAGATAAAACGGTTAAGTGCTGCGACCCTGCCGGTCAGTCTTTGTACTTCGCGTTTCGTCCTGGGGGAGACCATCTCTATTAGCGCCGTGATTTGTTTTGGGTTAGCCTCGATCCCGCGGTAGGTGACGAGGTACCCTAGAAATTCTTCTGACGCGACGGCAAACCGACACTTTGCCGGGTTCAACTTCATGTTATGAAGATTGAGTCTTTCGAAACATTCTTGGAGGTGTACGATGTGGTCTTGCTCTTCGAGTGATTTCACGAGCATATCGTCGATGTACACTTCCATTGTTTTTCCGTGTTGCTCGGAGAAAATTCGATTGACGAGTCGTTGGTAAGTCGCACCGGCATTCTTTAGACCGAAAGGCATCACTTTATAACAATAGGTTCCCCGGTCAGCTATGAATGCGGTTTTCTCCCGATCGTCAGGATTCATCATGATTTGATTGTACCCTGAGAAGGCGTCCATGAAGGATAAGAGTTTGTTTCCCGCAGTCGCTTCGACTAAGCGATCGATATGCGGCAGCGGATAACTATCCTTTGGACATGCTTTATTGAGATCGGTAAAATCGACGCAAACTCGCCACTTTCCGTTCTTTTTCTTTACGACAACGGGATTGGCGAGCCAGTCGGGATATCGAACTTCTGTGATCGACCCTACTTTGAGGAGTCTATCGACTTCGCAGTTGACCGCTTCGGCGCGTTGTGGCCCCAGTTTTCGTCTTTTTTGTTTGACGGGTTTAATGTTGGGTCAACGTTAAGTTCATGACATGTTATGTCTGTTTACGTTGATCCCCGGCATATCTTTTGCAGTCCAAGCGAACGTGTTCGAGTTTCGTTTCATACATGTCAGGAGTTCGACTTTTAAGGTCTCGCTCAGGTTCGCACCGATTTCGACGCAGTGTTCTGGAAAATTCTCGTCGATGCATACTGAGATGACGGGTAAGCAGGTTGGCTCGCGTTTACCTTCCAAAGCCTCGGCCGCTCGCAACTGTCAGAAGAGTTTCGTTTCATCTTGCTCTGGGGCAATGTTGAGGGACGTCAATTTCTTTTTCTTTTTGGAAGAGATATCGACCAGCAGATTTTTTCGTTTTAAATCCGCGGCGTAGCAAACTTGCGAGGTCCTCCGATTTATAGTCTCGATCCCGCACGGAGTCGGAAACTTGAGACACATATGGTACGTCGACGGAATCGCTTGCATCAAATTTAACCATGGTGTCCCTACGATTGCGTTGTAAGACATAGGTCAATCAACGACTTCAAATTCGACGTTTTTCACTATGTTCTCGGCGCGGACTGTCAGGTTGATCGTTCCGAGGGTCATGGTGATTTCTCCCGAGAGTCCTACTAGCGGGCTTACGTTTTCCGCGATTTCAGACAGATCGATTTCCATTCTCTCGAGAGTATTTTTGAAGATGATATCAACCGAGCTTCCGGTATCGACTAATATCTCGCGACATCCATATTCTGGATAGTCAGCTCAATAACGAGAAGATCGTTGAGAGGTTTGATCGAATCGATCGTTGCTCTTTTCTCGCACGAGATGACGTCGCCGTTCAGATTAGGCATGTTGTTTCTCGTTCGTTTTATCGATTATTGTGTAAGAGAATCCGACCCCCCCTCCTTCTAGCGCCAAACTGTGGGAACCGAGATCCACACTGTCGATTTTCCGTCAAATATGGAAACTTAGGAAAAAACCCTAATTTTCCCGAGGTCCTAGATCTCTGCGGAAATCATTAAAACAAACGAATTAACAGAATATAGATGAAAAACGAAGAACAGAGAATAAAGAATTTGTATGAAAGCTTTTATTAAGTAAGGAATCGACAACTGTTACAAAGAGAATTGAAGAACTTAGACGTCGAGACGTTCTAAGGATTTGGATTGCTATTCTAAACGCTAAGTCCTAAATTCCTAAGCTAACAGCCGTCTTTTTAGGTCTGATTTTCGTCCCCCTCCTCTTCCCTATGCTTCTGGCTTATATACTCCTTTCCCAAGCGGCTCAATCTTTCCATTTTGCCAGGATTCGAGTTTATCGGGAAACTTCCTTTTATCTCCATCATTCCTTTCCTCCCGCGGAAATCTTCTATTTATCTTCAAACTTGCCTTTTGTTTCCCTTCTGCGAATAACTGTCAAAACGTTATCGTATCTTCGGGTTTGATTTCGTTAATATCGCGAGATGGGTTTTTATCGTGTTTTAGGACCTTTCGGGCCGTTTTTACGATAAAACCGTTTTACGATTTTATGCGAGATCGTTTCCTAATCCGATGCCATTTTTTACGATTTTCTCGATGTTTTTTATCAAAAACACGTTTCTCAAAAAATCTCGGATAAATTGTATAATTTAAACGATGTTCGGTGTCTTGCTTAACCGTTACAGTTTTATACGATTTCTTCAAGTTCTTTTTGAGAAAGCTGAGTTTTACGGTTTTTATCGTAAAACTCGAACGATAAGTCGGATCGAGACGAAACGAGAGACATTTCGACCGTGGTTCAGAATGCGAACATGTCGAAGGGCGTAAGTTTTGAATCGGGGATGCGGGAGATCGAGGCTCGGGATGGTCGGTTCAGCAAACGGAGAATCGAGCCGGTCCGGTCCAGCTGTCCGAGGAGCTTCTAGTTCGCCTGCTGGCGAACTAAGCCAGCTTGGCTTAGTTCGCCAGCAGGCGAACTAGTAGTGACTAGTTCGCGTTTTGCGGCGGTTTCGGTTTTTTGCGATTTTGTAAAGCGATTCTCGAATTTTATAAAACGGTTCTTCGAGTTTTTATAAAACGGTCGTCGAGTTTTATAAAACGATTCTCGAGTTTTATAAAACGATTCTCGAGTTTTGTAAAACGGTTCTTCGAGTTTTTATAAAACGGTCGTCGAGTTTTATAAAACGATTCTCGAGTTTTATAAAACGATTCTCGAGTTTTATAAAACGGTTATTCGAGTTTTAATAAAATGATTTTTGCGGAAAATAATGATTCCAGTTTTACAGAAGTTATCTTAGACGTTGATTTTGAGATTACGGTTTTTGACACCAACACAATGTACACTGTTGAGTGACAAAAACGTGGTTTACCTCATGCACGTATTCTCTTATTCATGCATCCTGATTCTAAATTTCCAACCACTGATGACATTGACAAGATTATCTCTACAGAAATTCCAGACAGAGAGAAAAAACCAGAGCTTTATTATATTATCAAAGATATGATGATTCATGTTCCTTGTGGAGCTGTTAATTGGAACTCACCATGTAAGGAAAATGGTATAAGTTCAAAGATGTATCCTAAGAATTTTGCTGATAAAACTACTGTCAACAAAGACGGCTTTCCAGTTTATAGAAGACTAGAACAACCGGGGAGATATGTTGAGAAGAATGGATTCAAGTGTGACAACAGATATGTGATACCCTACAACAAGGAATTGTCTCTTTGATTTCGAGCTCATATCAATGTGGAATGGTGCAATCAGTCAGGGTCTATAAAATACTTATTTAAGTATATTAACAAAGGGTGTGGGTGTCGATTTCCACCTACTGTCAATAAATCGTAAAAAAAGGAAACTTTGGGAAAACCCTAAGTTTCTAGAGGAACCGGCTATCTGCAGAACCGCACAACAGAGATTAAGATAACGAGAAAACTTAGAATTAAAAGATAAACGAAAATCGAGAGCAAAGAGGTTCTTATTCCGAATCTGCGTTGAACTGGTACAAAGAGAGTAGCCGAAAATCTTAAGAACAAAAACCCTAATTGAGACGCAGCTCGCTAACTGAAAAACGGAAAGATTCCTAAATGCTAGTTTTGGTGGTGAGAGCTCTGAATTTCGTCTGTCTTGCTTATGCCCTAGACCTTCTATTTATATACTCCTCGCCTTGGCTATCCGATCTTTCCATTTCGCCCAGATTTGACTAAATCGGGAATTTTCCATTCTTCTCGATCCTTCCTTTTCTTCCGCGGAAATCTTCTATTTCTCTTCAAACCTTCCTTTTATCTTTAAACTTGACTTCTATTTTCCTTTTGCGAGTAAACCGTCAAAACGTTATCAAATCTGCGGGTTAGATTCCGTTGAAATCGCGAGATGGGTTTTTATCGTGTTTTAGGTCCTTCCGGGCCGTTTTGCGAGAAATCCGTTTTCCGAATTTTTACGGGATCGTTTCCTGATCTGACGTCGTTTTTAATAAATTACTCGAGTTAATCGCAAGGTTTTACGATTTACTCGACTTTTTATTAAAAACACGTTTTTTACGACTTACTCGGCGTTTTTTATTAAAAACGCGTTTTTATGATTTCAACGAGAAATCTCGAATAAATAGTATAGTTTAGGCAATGTTCGGTGTTTCGTTTAACCGTTGCCGTTTTATACGATTTCCTCGAGTTCTTTCCGAGAAAGCAAAGTTTTACGGTTTTTATCGTAAAACTCGAACGGTAAGTCGGATCGAGATGGAACGGCAGATGTTTCGGCCGTAGTTTAGAACGTGACCTTGTCGTAAGTTTCGAATCGGGAATGCGGGAGATCGAGACGCGGAATATACGGGACGTCTCTAGTTCGCCCATCGGCGAACTAAGCCGGGCCGGCTTAGTTCGCCGATGGGCGAACTAGTTGATCACTTCCTAGTTCGCCCATCGGCGAACTAGAGAGTGCCTCTTAGTTCGCCGATGGGCGTTTAGTTCGCGTTTTACGGCTATTTCGGTTTTTTGCGGTTTCGTAAAACGATTCTCGAGTTTTATAAAACGATCTTCGGATTTCATAAAATGATCTTCGAGTTTTATAAAACGATTTCTCGAGTTTTATAAAACGATCTTCGAGTTTTATAAAACGATCTTCGAGTTTCATAAAACGATTCTTGAGTTTTATAAAATGATTTCTCGAGTTTTATAAAACGATCTTCGAGTTTTATAAAACGATCTTCGAGTTTTATAAAACGATTCTCGAGTTTTATAAAACGATTCTCGAGTTTTATAAAACGATTCTCGAGTTTTATAAAACGATTTCTCGAGTTTTATAAAACGATCTTCGAGTTTTATAAAACGATCTTTGAGTTTTATAAAACGATTCTCGAGTTTTATAAAACGATTTCTCGAGTTTTATAAAATGATCTTCGAGTTTTATAAAACGATCTTTGAGTTTTATAAAACGATTCTCGAGTTTTATAAAGCGATCCTTAAGTTTTATAAAACGATCTTCTAGTTTTATAAAACGATTCTCGAGTTTTATAAAATGATTTCTCAAGTTTTATAAAATGATCTTCGAGTTTTATAAAACGATCTTAGAGTTTTATAAAACGATTCTCGAGTTTTATAAAACGATCTTCGAGTTTTATAAAACGATCTTTGAGTTTTATAAAACGATTCTCGAGTTTTATAAAACGATTCTCGAGTTTTATAAAACGATTTCTCGATTTTTATAAAATGACCTTCGAGTTTTATAAAATGATCTTCGAGTTTTATAAAACGATCTTCGAGTTTTATAAAACGATTCTTGAGTTTTGTAAAACGATTTCTCGAGTTTTATAAAACGATTTCTCGAGTTTTATAAAACGATCTTCGAGTTTTATAAAACGATCTTCGAGTTTTATAAAACGATCTTTCGAGTTTTATAAAACGGTCTGCGAGTTTTATAAACGACTTTGAGTTTTATAAAACTATTCCTCGGGTTTTATAAAACTGTTCTTTTTGTATTTTCGCGGGGAGTTTTGGCTATTAATTCCGTCGTACCGATTTTGACCCCAACAGTTAGCCCCCCNTCGGAAAGGTCCGTTGAAAGTGATCTTTCCACTCTCCAGGGAGCGGAAAGCGTTTAAGATTAGGGCTGCGCCTTGTGAAGGCTGCCTACGTACCCTTTTGAGGGGATCAAGCCTTTCGTAGTTCGTTTTGGAGTTAAGGTTCGTATGACCTTTTTCCCAGCAAGACCTTTACGGTCTAGTTATATGTTTATCGAGCATAATGATGTCGATGGCATCTTGACCTTTTTCGGCCTTGAGACTAGTCTCGTAGGCCGTTTGGTCTGGCCGAGCATGGCCGTTATAGTTTTCAGACTGGCCGTGTGCGGCTCTGAGTCCCTGCCGCTTTTGCGGCTTTATCAGTTTGCATTTTTAAGAGCGTGTTTTTATTACATTGCTTAGTTCTTTTCTTTGGTAGGGTTTCCTTATCATGAGCCGAGCCCTGGACAACCGTACTGCTGAGGCTCGCCTTGCCGAGTTTCGAGCGAACATGGCCGAAAAGGAAGTTTCTCGTCTTTGGGCAGAGGTCGAGGCCAACCAAGCCGAAGAAATGGTTGCGAGGGAGGTTGCTCGCGTGAGGGATGAATGCGCGACCAGGTCTCGTCGTGCCAAGGAGCTTTCTGACCAAAGGATTCGTCGTGCGGGCAAATGAGAGGTTGCCGAGGAGATGAAGGTTCGTCGCGAGCGATTTGCAACCGGTTGTTCGGATGCGGAAGCCGTTCAACGAGCGCATGGTGATTATCGCGAATGTCGCGGGATCGTTCATGGGTTATCCATGACTCAGACTGAAGGGTATTCGTTTGCTAAGGAATCCCTCGTGCGATAGGAAAATTTGAATCGGGAAAGAGATATGCAGTCCGAATTTTTCGACCTTAAGGCGCGCATGTGGGATCAATGGAGTCCCGTCGTGGTGTCACCGGATTCGGTTGAAATCGGTCCTGGGATTTCGGATGTAGATGGTGAAGTCGATCAGCCTGCGTTTGATGACTTTGATGTGTGATGTTCTTAGTTTTTCGATTTTCTCGTTGTTTTTCCGGGACTGGCCGTTGGTGGCTTTGAATCCCTACCGCTGGGTAGTGTGTATTTGGATGCTTTTAATAAGAAAATATTTTCTAAGTATGAAATTCGTTTTTTATGTTAGATGTAGAGGAAAGAATACGAGTTGTCATCTCGTACCTAACTCTTCGGTGTAAATCGTCCGATTCGTTAACTCGGGAGATTTCGATTTTCGCGAGTGTTTAGATGTGGGCGAAGAGACATGCCTTTAGGATCTCGNAATAAGAAAATATTTTCTAAGTATGAAATTCGTTTTTTATGTTAGATGTAGAGGAAAGAATACGAGTTGTCATCTCGTACCTAACTCTTCGGTGTAAATCGTCCGATTCGTTAACTCGGGAGATTTCGATTTTCGCGAGTGTTTAGATGTGGGCGAAGAGACATGCCTTTAGGATCTCGATTCATGCCTTGAGACGTTACCGACCAGTGTGCTGGGTTTAGGGCAAGACCTAGGTTTACTTTCGGATTGGGGCTGTGCGATGACTAATTGGCTTTCGTTTTGCCCGTTGCGATTTTAACCTGATTCCATACCGATTTAGAATCCGCGATAGGTTCTCGGCTTATATGATTCGTGTGGTTGGAACCGAGCATCTCACCGGGAACAATTTCTAAGTTGCCCGGAAGTGCTGACCAAAAATTTGTTTTTCTTTTATAGCGCGCTATTTTATCCTCGTCGGATGTATGCGGACCGATAGGTCGGTGCGTTTGTTTAGGACGGCTAGCGTGCTCGACGGGGCCAATCGCCAAGCGTTCGTGTTTTTATAGTCGCGGACGGACTTTGGGGAAATATTTTTCTTCGAGAATATAGGCGACGTCTCGCCCGTTCTTTCCGAAAATATTTTGATATGCGAATTTTTATAAAAATGATTGAGTAGTTGTTACTGCGGAAGCGATTTTCTGGATTTGCGTTTTTCGATGGTAGCAGAGATATTTTAACTTTGTCTTTATTAAAAATTTCGAAAAATTTTCGATTACAAAGCTAAAAGAAATTTTGTAAAAAATTTCGGGAGTATACGAATACTCGTATACTCACCCATTCCCCCCCCCCCCCCCCCCCCCCCCCCCCCCCGCTTTGGAAGGGGGGATAGATGAACTCGTCTTTAGGCGAGCTGCCTACGTATTCCTTTCGGAAATCAAGCCATCTCGTAGTTCTGATTGTTTGTGCGAGCGTGCTTACTCGGCTGTCGTAGACTTCTCGATCGCTTCAGTCGCGGGATCGATGTCTTTGTCCGGGATTGTCTCCTCCGGTTGGGTGGAAGCGATGGGTGCGGAAACTTCTGGTTTCTCGGCCGTTGCTTGCTTCGGGTCGTCGTCTGCGGGCGGTGGTGTGACCTTTGCCCGTTTTGGTTTCACGATCGCGACCGCCGATTGCCTCAGCTTATGTTCGGCCAGGAAGCAAGATCGCGATTGTCTTTGGAATCCCCAAATTACTGCGACTCCCGTAGGCGTCGGGAATTTGATGCCTAAGTGATACGTGGACAGGACCGCCTTCATGGAATTTATCCAAGGCGTGCCAATAATCACGTTGTAGATAGCCGGGAAATCGACTACCGCGAAGTTAACGATTTTCGTCACTTCTTTCGCGACGACCGGTAGTCGGATTGATCTCAGGGTCATTGACGTTTCGCCGGAGAAACTAGTCAGCGGTTTTGGAATCGGCTCGACTTCCGAGAGGTCGATTCCCATGCGTGCTAGCGTGTTGCAGAAGATGACGTTGACCGTGCTTCCGGTATCAACCAGGATTCGAGCGACCTCTAGATCGCTTATCACCAAATCGATGACAAGGGGATCGGCATGCGGTTGGTCGATTCCACCGGTTTCAGCATCGTTGAAAGAGATTACTCCTGTCGGAGAATCGTCCATCGGCACCTTCCAACTCGAGCCGGTTTCGGCTTTACGTTGGTAGGATTTTATTGACGAGACGGTGTCGTTAAAGTATGGCGATTCGCNGACAAGGGGATCGGCATGCGGTTGGTCGATTCCACCGGTTTCAGCATCGTTGAAAGAGATTACTCCTGTCGGAGAATCGTCCATCGGCACCTTCCAACTCGAGCCGGTTTCGGCTTTACGTTGGTAGGATTTTATTGACGAGACGGTGTCGTTAAAGTATGGCGATTCGCCGATGATCATGTTGATTTTTCGGCGGTTATCATCGTTACCCTTCTCATCTATTTTTCGTCCGCAATTTTCGCCCGACTGATTTCCCTGAGGCGGGGTTTGCGTGTTTTTGTCATTCTTCGGGACGCGGTCCGAATCGCGGATGAGATCCTTGACACTAGATATCTCGGAAAGTTCTCCCGCGACTAACTTTGCGGCCAGTCTGGCGCCGTGAACTTTACAATTCACGGTGGAGTGCCCGTGGGTTTGGTGGAGATCGCAGAAAGAATTCTCGTCGTAATTCGAATTTCTCGTCCACGTGTTACCCGTAGTTCGCCCTTGCTCCGAAACAGAGTTGACAGCGTAGTTTTGCGCCCCTCGGAGATCTTGTCCCTCGTGATGGACGAATTTGTCGTTACGAGAGCTTTTCTTTTTATGCTTCTGCTCGGACGCGTTATCATTCGCGGATGTTTTCGTCGGCTTATGCTTCTCGGACAGGATTTTAGTTTCCTCTTCGATGGTTATGAAATCAGTGGCCTTATGGAGCGCGTCCTGGATCGTCCGCGGTTTCTCGCGAGTTATCCATTTGCGGAACTTCGATTTATACCAGAGCAATTTCCTTAACGCGTCGATGTCGGCTTTGTCGCTAATCCCGCTAACCCTAGCCATGATGAGTTTGAATCTACTCATGAAATCGCAGAGAGATTCGTCTTCCTCGTGCACCAAGCTCCAGAGATCGGCGTCGGAGGTTTCCGGGTTAATGAACATCGAGTACTGCTTCAGGAATTCCGAAGCCAGTCGACGGAAACTTCCGATCGAATTTCGCCTAAGTTTGGCGAACCATTCGAGCACAGCTCCTTCTAGGTTTTCGACGAAGAGGCGGCAGTAGCCTGCGTCTTTTTCGTGGTCCTTGAGCTTGGCTCGTCCCATGGTGATCTGGAACGCTTGCAGGTGCGCTTTGAGATCGGACGTCCCGTCGTAAGTTGGCACCTTAAGCTTTCCGGGATCGGGCAGTTTGATCTCGGTGATGCGGGCCGTGAAGGGCGTTTTCCGAGACTCATACAGTAGCCGATCGATCTCGGGCGCGGAACTGGTAGCGTGGTGAATCTGAGATTTTACCGCTTTTACCGCTGCGGCCGTTTTGGTGATGTATTCGCGGAGATCGCGAATCTCGGTCTGATCGCCAGCAGTTTTTCGACCTTGTCGGCGTTTGCTGCGAGTGACCGGAGATCGCTTCTCGGCGGTTTTTGCGTATCGCGCGAAGTCGAGTTCCCCTTCGTCTCCAGTAAAGGAACGTTCGGGAGAAGAATCAGGTTGAGGACTGCGAGTTTTTCTTCTCCTAGGATGGACGTCGGCGTCTTCGTCTGTCGAGTCGGCCTGGTCGCTTGTTTCCAAGTTGACCCTTTCGATGTCGTCGCCTTCGGTCTCCTGTTCGCGAATAGGAGATTTTTCCGGTTCGTTCAGTATCGTGTCAGGGTTTTCTTTCCCGGAATCCTTTTCTAGTACGTTTCCCTGATCGATTCTGGGACGATCCGTAGGAGCGCCGAAATCGAGTCTCCTTCCGCGGATTTTGGTAGTTCCGCGGGGGCGAATCGCTTTAGTTCTCGCAGTTAGGGTTTCGAGCCCTTTTGTGAGCGAACCAATGAGCTTTTCCTGCTCTTCCGATTTTTTGTTAAACTCGGAAAGCATCTTTTCGACGGTCTCGGCGTTTGCGTTCGTAGCGTTGGCCGCAGGCGTGTCTTTTGGTAGTGGTGTTTCAACGTCATCGCGTTCGTTGCGAGTTTGGTTGTCACCAGCCATTGTTTCTTCGTTGGACATGTTGCGGTTACGGTGTAAGATAGATCCGACCCCCCCCCCCTCCTTCTAGCGCCAAACTGTGGGTGTCGATTTCCACCTACTGTCAATAAATCTTAAAAAAGGAAACTTCGGGAAAACCCTAAGTTTCCAGAGGAATCGGCTATCTGCAGAACCGCACAACGAAGATTAAGATAACGAGAAAACTTAGAATTAAAAGATAAACGAAAATCGAGAGCAAAGAGGTTCTTATTCCGAATCTGCGTTGAACTGGTACAAAGAGAGTAGCCGAAAATCTTAAGAACAAAAACCCTAATTGAGACGCAGCTCGCTAACAGAAAAACGGAAAGATTCCTAAATGCTAGTTTTGGTGGTGAGCGCTCTGAATTTCGTCTGTCTTGCTTCTGCCCTAGACCTCCTATTTATATACTCCTCGCCTTGGCTATCCGATCTTTCCATTTCGCCCAGATTTGACTAAATCGGGAATTTTCCATTCTTCTCGATCCTTCCTTTTCTTCCGCGGAAATCTTCTATTTCTCTTCAAACCTTTCTTTTATCTTTAAACGTGACTTCTCTTTTCCTTTTTCGAGTAAACCGTCAAAACGTTATCAAATCTGCGGGTTAGATTCCGTTGAAATCGCGAGATGGGTTTTTATCGCGTTTTAGGTCCTTTCGGGCCATTTTGCGATAAATCCGTTTTCTGACTTTTTACGGGATCGTTTCCTGATCTGACGTCGTTTTTAATAAATTACTCAAGTTAATCGCAAGGTTTTACGATTTATTCGACTTTTTATTAAAAACACGTTTTTTACGACTTACTCGGCGTTTTTTATTTAAAACGCGTTTTTATGATTTCAACAAGAAATCTCGAATAAATAGTATAGTTTAGGCAATGTTCGGTGTTTCGTTTAACCGTTGCCGTTTTATACGATTTCCTCGAGTTCTTTCCGAGAAAGCAAAGTTTTACAGTTTTTATCGTAAAACTCGAACGGTAAGTCGGATCGAGATGGAACGGGAGATGTTTTGGCCGTAGTTTAGAACGTGACCTTGTCGTAAGTTTCGAATCGGGAATGCGGGAGATCGAGACGCGGAATATACGGGACGTCTCTAGTTCGCCCATCGGCGAACTAAGCCGGGCCGGCTTAGTTCGCCGATGAGCGAACTAGTCGAGCATGTCCTAGTTCGCCCATCGGCGAACCAAGCCGGGCCGGCTTAGTTCGCCGATGGGCGAACTAGTTGATCACTTCCTAGTTCGCCCATCGGCGAACTAAGCCGGGCCGGCTTAGTTCTCCGATGGGCGAACTAGAGAGTGCCTCTTCGTTCGCCCATCGGCGAACTAAGCCGGGCCGGCTTAGTTCGCCGATGGGCGAACTAGAAGAGTACCTCTTAGTTCGCCCATCGGCGAACTAGTTGCGACTAGTTCGCCCATCGGCGAACTAGTTGCGACTAGTTCGCGTTTTACGTCTATTTCGGTTTTTTGTGGTTTCGTAAAACGATTCTCGAGTTTTATAAAACGATCTTCGGATTTCATAAAACGATCTTCGAGTTTTATAAAACGATTTCTCGAGTTTTATAAAACGATCTTCGAGTTTTATAAAACGATCTTCGAGTTTCATAAAACGATTCTTGAGTTTTATAAAACGATTTCTCGAGTTTTATAAAACGATCTTCGAGTTTTATAAAACGATCTTCGAGTTTTATAAAACGATTCTCGAGTTTTATAAAACGATTCTCGAGTTTTGTAAAACGATTCTCGAGTTTTATAAAACGATTTCTCGAGTTTTATAAAACGATCTTCGAGTTTTATAAAACGATCTTTGAGTTTTATAAAACGATTCTCGAGTTTTATAAAACGATCTTCGAGTTTTATAAAACGATTCTCGAGTTTTATAAAACGATTCTCGAGTTTTATAAAATGATTTCTCGAGTTTTATAAAACGATCTTCGAGTTTTATAAAACGATCTTCGAGTTTTATAAAATGATCTTCGAGTTTTATAAAACGATCTTCGAGTTTTATAAAACGATCTTTGAGTTTTATAAAATGATTCTCGAGTTTTATAAAACTATTTCTCGAGTTTTATAAAACGACCTTCGAGTTTTATAAAACGATCTTCGAGTTTTATAAAACGATCTTCGAGTTTTATAAAACGATATTCTAGTTTTATAAAATGATTCTCGAGTTTTATAAAACGATTCTCGAGTTTTATAAAACGATTCTCGAGTTTTATAAAACGATTTCTCGAGTTTTATAAAACGATCTTCGAGTTTTATAAAACGATCTTTGAGTTTTATAAAACGATTCTCGAGTTTTATAAAACGATCTTCGAGTTTTATAAAATGTTTTCTCGAGTTTTATAAAACGATCTTCGAGTTTTATAAAACGATCTTCGAGTTTTATAAAACGATTCTCGAGTTTTATAAAATGATTTCTCGAGTTTTATAAAACGATCTTCGAGTTTTATAAAACGATCTTCGAGTTTTATAAAATGATCTTCGAGTTTTATAAAACGATCTTCGAGTTTTATAAAACGATCTTTGAGTTTTATAAAATGATTCTCGAGTTTTATAAAACGATTTCTCGAGTTTTATAAAACGACCTTCGAGTTTTATAAAACGATCTTCGAGTTTTATAAAACGATCTTCGAGTTTTATAAAACGATCTTCGAGTTTTATAAAACGATTCTCGAGTTTTATAAAACGATTTCTCGAGTTTTATAAAACGATTTCTCGAGTTTTATAAAACGATCTTCGAGTTTTATAAAACGATCTTCGAGTTTTATAAAACGATCTTTCGAGTTTTATAAAACGGTCTGCGAGTTTTATAAACGACTTTGAGTTTTATAAAACTATTCCTTGGGTTTTATAAAACTGTTCTTTTTGTATTTTCGCGGGGAGTTTCGGTTATTAATTCCGTCGTACGGATTTTGACCCCAACAAAGGGCAAGATCGTGTCACTGTTGCTGTTGAGCCCCCAAACACAGAAGAGTTGAATGAAAAGAAAAAAAATTAAATCAAAGACTTCTTCAATTGCAGGTATGGAGAATCACTAATTACTTAGTTGTTTTATATCGATTTTTATTATAGAAGGCAATACTTTTTCTACTGTTGAATATTAACTTTGTAGTCCTAAATCTGTCCATTATTCAGGTACGTCTCAGCATGCGAAGGTGCTTGGAGGATTTTTATGTTTTGTATTCATTATAGATCAACACCGGTTGAGAGATTCCAGTTTTATCTACCAGGGAAACAAATCATAGTTTTCAAAGATGACGACACATGGGAAGAAGTAACTAGCCGGAAATCAATTGAGAACACTATGTTTTTGGGCTGGTTTGAATTGAACAAGGTCGGTGCAGTTGCTCTGACACTCACTTTGGCTGAGATACCAACAATGTTCACCTGGAATAAAGCAGGAAGAAAGTTTCATGATAGGAAGAAAGGATTCGCGATTGGCAGAATTAATTATGCTCCACGAAAGATTGAAGAGGCGTTCTATCTGCGTGTTTTGCTTAACATCGTGAGAGGTTGTACATGTGATGACGATATTAGAACTTTTGATGGTGTTCTTTATCCTACATACAAGGCAACATGTTTTGCAATGGGGCTGTTAAAAGATGATCAAGAATACATTGCCGACCTTTTGAGAGCAAGTTTTACCGAGCCTGCATGTTATATTCATCAGGCTTTTGTCATTATGCTCATGTCAAATACTTTTTCAAAACCCGAAGTCGTTTGGGAACAGACTTGGCAATTTCTTTCCGAAGATATTGAGCATGTGAGAAGAAGGCTATTACACAGACCAGGTACAGTAATTGGATTTAAATTTGTTAATAACCTAAGTTTGATATGATTATTATTTTTACTAATTATCTTTTTTTTTATATGCAGATCTTTGTTTGAGTGATGCAGGAGTATGTTGGACATTTGTCGAGATAGCAAAAATAGACCTTTTGGTGGCAAAGTTGTCGTTTTTGGGGGGGGTTTTAGACAGGTATTGCCAGTCATTAATGGAGCTGGAAGGGCTAGGATTGTTATGGCTGCTCTAAATTCATCTTATCTTTGGAAGCATGTAAAGGTTTTCCAGTTAACCAAGAATATTGATATCACTCAAATATTTAACCCTAAGGAGTGAATTACTCTCTCAAATAAGAGGTACAATTGTAATACTTAGGGATCGAATTCACAAGGAGCTATGGAACCAATTAGATCTAATAGTTATATGATTAAGCTAAGCTAATAGGTAATGATGCAGTAAATAAACTAGAAAACAGTAAACAAGATGAACAAGGTAATTGTTCAGCTTGGCAAGGATTTGTTTGATGGAAGGATGGTTGCTAGATCTAGGGTTCTATTCAGGTAATCAGGATTATAAAGCTATAGATGCCTAACAAGTTGCATGCATGATATATAAGAACTTCAATTCTTAGACAAATCTATAGCTATCGCTAGTTAGACTTGTCCATTGATCTGTCTGCCGGCAATATAGACTGATGTTGCTATCGCAGTGTCGGGCGATATGACTTGTCGTCGATCGATTACTCTATAAGAGTATCGATCGATATAGCATAAGATCGAATCGAAACTGTGTTCACCAAGATCATTAGACCGCCTATCGCACGTGCCTAAAGGATCTTAGCTTGTACATGATGATATCAGGATGAAGATTAATAAATTAACTATTCCAGTTCATGGTTCTAGTTCATGACTCTAGAAACAAGCATTAAGAACATCCTAACAATGAATATCACAACTTAGCAATCTATAGTTGGGCCTAATCCCACAACCTATCTGAACCCTAAATCCAACAGGTGGATCTATTTAGACATGAAGATTGTCACAGAAATCATAGATGAATAGATATAAAACTGAAATAGAATAGATATAAAAACCAATGGAGTTCCAAGAGGACTCTGAAAGGAGTTCCTCCCTTCTCTCCTAACTGAGAACAATGAAACAAAAGATGTAAAAGAAAGCGTAGCCGTTAACAATGGCTTGCAAATAACATAAATAGGGTTTTTGGTCGTCCAAGGGCATTCTGGTAATTTAGATTTCTTTTGGGCTTCAGTTGGTCATGATATATACTCGGCCCGCATTCTGGCATTCATATCGATCGATATGAAGTGTCTCCCATCGATCGGCATGCACATATCTTCTCGGCAGCCTTCTCTCGCGAGGCAGACTGACCACTCTTCAGTAAAACGGGCATAACCTCTGATTTAACTGTTGGATTGACCCCAAAATCGGTGGCATTGGAAAGCTAACTCAAAGCTCTATCTTGTGTCCAAATATAAGCTAAATCAAACCATGGGAAGGTCTCCATACATATCTAAACATCTGACGCGTCTGCGTAGTTCTGCACTTAAAGGCTCCAAAAGACACCAAAATCACCATATTTCTCCAGAACGTACCTGAACCTGTAAATACTCTAAATATACTCTACATTGTAGTAAATATATATGAAAACACCTATAAACCATGGCTAAAAATTGGTAAAATCCATGGTCTATCAACTCCCCCAGACTTACCCTTTTGCTTGTCCTCAAGCAAAACATACAAGCAGTCTCTCTGAAAGAGGTTTGAAAGCAGCAGGGACTCAAAAGATTTTTAAAAATCAGTCACCATCTCTCTAGTAGTGCAAACCAAATCATAAACATCCTAACCTTAGAAGCAGATTATACAATATCCTAGTATAGCAACCAAATTCACCTACTCAATAACTCAATAGATATTGTCTGACAATCCCCTCTACTAACCTCATTTCTTGCATAAAATAAAAGTGCAGGCTTTACCTTGAGAGTATCGATCAAGGAATACATGGATTCAACTCAAGCAAGTTTCTGAGTAAATAGGCAGTCTCATTCTGGTTTCTTTTCTCCCTATATCTCCCTTCTCTGAATCCCAAATTATTTTTTTTATATCAATCCCAATGAACAACAAATTTTCATCTTATTGATCTTTCTACTCTTTGTAGCCTTTTCTGACAAAGTGTAGGCGGAATAGTGGGGTCATGGGTAATTTACCTCTCCCTCGCTTCCACAATGTGTGATCATTCCTTTGAATTAGAATAGTGGGGTCATGGGTAATGTACCTCTCCCTCTGCCTCTCAGGAAATCATCTCAATTTTTTCGTTTTTTTTTTATGGATGCCAAAGGAAGGAGAGAAGGAAACCAAAAATTTACAGACTTATACCTTCCAGACTTGCAGGAGGATTCCGATCCCTTGTATACCAAGCCCCAAGACAAGCCAATCAAGTCAATATTAGGTTGGAGGTCAGCTTTGGTTCCTTCAGACATTCTCAGCAAGTGCAAACATAGTTGACAGGTTGAACCACTTTAGTATCTCTAGTACTTCTGCAATCAGTAAATCTAAGACTGGTCTAAAGAGTGGTTAGATGACAAGTAATAAATCGAAATAGATCATCATCCCCTTTCTTGACTCAATAAAAACTTTTTGAAAACATTTTAATTAAGACTCATAAAGTAGATAAACGTTAGTAATCCCCCCAGACTTAAATTACACCGTCCCCAGTGTAAAACAATCGGCGGTAAGGTGAAAATCATAAACCAGAAGTACGAAATTTAACAAGAAAGATATACCTGACCGGATTAAGTATCGATCGATGAAAAATAGTTACCATCTGTCAATGCAAGTGATGTACTGTCGATCGATATCGACGGTTCTCGTCGGTCGATTGTCATGGTAATCATCTACTCAGGTCTGCTTTTCTAAATATCTAACTAAACAGACAATATTAGTAGAATCTCCCCGACTCAAATAACACTGTGACCAATACAGCCTAAGATTGGTGGGAAAATAAACCATAAGGAAAATATTTAACAAAGAAAGACTGTATACCTGCTTTGATGTGAGTATCGATCAACACAGTTAAGTGGCGATCAATACTTGTGATGATCTGTCGAGTGACACCGGCCGGTTGTCTTTCGATAGCTGGCACAGAACTAATCTTCCTCTTTATTTTTTTGCTTTTACCTGATATATAAATAAAAAACTAATACACTAATACTCTAAAAGTTAGTAAAAGATAACTAATAAAACCAATTTTTTTTTTAAACCTGAAATCCTTAGAAAACAAAATATCAGTAATAAATGAAAATAAAACCATATTGAAAATAATCTAACAGTGGGTTGCCTCCCACTCAGCGCTTATTTTTAGTCATTAGCTTGACTTCTGGAGATCTGATTCAGTCCGGATGAGAATGAGAACTTGCTCCAATTGAAGTCTCAGTATCTACTATTTGAAGCTTTATCATTCTTGTGTGAAAGCCCCCTCGATAGACTTTTCTCCTTTGTCTATCATCTCAGCAATAAGGAGTGCTTTAAGCTTTGCATATGGATGTGAGAAACATCTGCTGCGCACTCTTGATTTTCTGATACCAACTGAAAAGTCAGGAGTCAATGGTAATTGAGAACCTCCTTTGGTTCGTTTCCGCTTCTTCCAATTTCTCCCTTCTTTCCCACAGACTTGTGTAATCTCAATTTGGATATCCTGACATCACCTGAGAAGTGAAAAAACAATGATAACTGAGAACTTCCATTGATTCTTTTTCTCTTCTTCCAATTCATCCTCTTCTTTCCCCCAGACTTGTCTGAATGCCTGGTGGTACCTCCATCAAAAATATTTCCACACACTTCATACTCATTCTGCGCTGATTCGCGTCTGGTGTCGATCGATGTACCAATGGTAGTGTCGATCGATGGTGGACTGATGATGTCGATCGATGGTATCCGGTAGATGTCGATCGATGGTGGAGTGATACTATCGATCGATGTTGTCTGATCAGTGTCGATCGATGCTCCTTCTGCTAGGGCTTTATCGATTTCATCTCTAAATCTCAACCCTCTATGTGAAGCTTCTACTTGCCGATGATCATCCAATACTCCACTATAGGAACTTAACTCCATACTTTTACCTGGTGGGATAGGAGATTCAGCTTCAAACACCGCATTTGGAACCATAATCTTAACAGAATCATGTATCCTTTTCACTCTTTTGTGAAACCCATCAGCTTCTTCTGTCCAAATAGGTGGTCTCTGATGTTTAGGGGAAGCAATGTGTGAGGCTTCAGAATTATGCACTATCTTCTCAACTGGTTCCATTTTGACTATGTATCCTGGCAGTTCATCCAACCATGGTTGGCGATCGATACAATCGGGTGGGTATCGAACGATGTAGTCGGATGTATGTAGATCAATGATGTATGGCGACTGTCGATCAATGTCGTAAGGTGGATGTATATAAATGATACAGGGAGGGTATCGATCGATCTCATCAGGTTGGTGTCGATCGATGCTAGCCTTTGATGAAGTCTCTCCATCTTTCCTCTTAGCATTCTGTTTGTCATCAAGCTTCTGCTCCAAATTCTCATCTATATCCTCAAGCCATTCCTTTAGCACCAAGGAGTCATTCAGAGTGACTTTGTTGACATCTGAGGTAAGATCACAGCTTGATTCATCGATGCCCTCCTGTGTCGAGTTTGCAATGTCATGGAGACAACTCGAATTTTCAGGGATTTCAAATGGTATCGATCGATGACAAAATTCTGTGTCGATTAGTTCAGAGGTGCTGATGTCGAGTGACGATGAGGTGGTGCTGATAATCAATGCTGCAATCGTACTGTCGATCGATGCTAAGGAACTGGTGTCGATCGATGTTGAGGTCGGATCTTGAATATCATCTTCTTCTACTCTGCTCAGTTCTCCAGACTCATCTAGTTCATCCTCCTCAAACAAACTATGGTTGACCAGATATTTTCTGTTCAGTTCATCCCTCTGCATACCCTCATCTGCATGGTGAACTTGAATGTTTGGCTTCTTGTCAGGAGTGGTCGGGGTTTCAAAATCTTCATTCTGCTCGCTATAAATAAAATCAATAATCTGATCGATACTAGTCGTTATTCCTTTCTTCTGATCTTCAATCATCTTAGCCTCCATGTAAGCAAGCCTTTTACGTCGAGTTTCTACAGCTTCGCTAAATAATGTACCTAGGAAGCTGCATTTTATGTCCTCCCAACAGGTCAAAGATTTTGGCTGCAGCTTACTGAACCAGCTAAACGCATCTCCGGATAGTGAATAGGGGAAGATCTTGCAGAGAATGTGGTCTGCGGATATTAATTTAAGTTTGGTTGCGGAGGCTACATCCTCAAGTATCTTGATAAGATCTTTGGGGTTCTCATGAGGAAGACCTTGGAAAGGGTCCTCGCTTACCCAATCATACCACTAGCTACTTAGATCAAAGGTATCCATCTCAGCAACAGCAATTACATCAGGGATTACATTACCCTCTGCATTAATCAATTGTCTTGTGCTGCTGTGAGGGCGACCTTCTTTGTCTCGCCAGATACCCTTCTTATCGATCTTGAGTATGAGCCCTTCGTCCTTCTCTGTCTCCATGATGTTAACGTTACTCGACATTCAATGACCAGTATCTTGATAAACAGTGTCGAGCGATGATGAAATCATGGTATCGATCGATGGCGGGTGAACGATATTGTTCGATAGAAAGATCGTGGCATCAGTCGATGGTGAAGTTATGGTGTCAACCGATGTAGACGTCATATCACCAGTATCATCCTCCACCACATATCTCGTCGTTGACTCCATCTTTAGATTGTCTGGAGTGTCATAGAGAAATTTGTTGAAGAAGGCTTTCATGGTATCAATCCATGTTTTGAGGGACTCTGGTGGCAACTCTTTGAACCAACGTCTTGCTTCTCCAGCAAGAGTGAATGGAAAGAGTTTGCAGAAGTGGTAGTCTTGAGGGACATCATTAAAGAGAGACCAGATTAGTTCTTCAAACATATCAATATGAACTATCGGTTGCTCGTCAAGATAACCATGAAAGAGATGCTGACTTATAGCAGAGATGTACTTAAGTTTCAGCTTGGAGTCAAAATTTTCTTCCTTTCCGCAAACAGTGTCGTTCGATCTTGGCAGAATAGTATCGGTCGACGCGTTGTGAGCCATATCGATAGATTTTCGACTATGAGTGTCGATCGACTTGTGGTGAACAGTGTCGATCGACATCGGGTGAACAGTGTCGATCGACGGGAGATGAATAGTGTCGATCAACGGGGGATGAACAGTATCGGTCGACACATGGTTAGGCGTGTCGATCGATTTCAGGATAACAGTATCAGTCAACACGGGATGTACCGTGTTAATCGATTTCGGGTGGGCAGTATCGGTCGACATGGTGTGAGCCGTGTCGATCGATTTCAGGGGAACAGGGGTCTTGTAGTTTTGCAAAGGCAATTTTATTTCTTCACCATTATTCAAGGTGGAATGGATTGTAACAGGGATTTTGGTCCCATGTTTATTTTTATTTTGGCTAATTGCATTGCTAATTTTACCTATTGGTTCAATTTGGACTACTTCCTGATTAACATATGTGTTAACAGAAAACTTACCTGCTCCCAGCGAGGCTTTGTTGATCGATTTGATGTGTCCCTTAACGATCGATGTCTGGTGCACGCTGTCGATCGATTCTGCTTGGAGGGTGTTGATCGATAAGCGTGAACCAGCAGGCTCCTTCCTTGAAGAAACTAGAAATCCTCTCTTCATTTTTCTTGGTACTGAGATTTATGTACCTGAACAAGAAGAAAAAATTTATCAATATTTTAAAATAGTAACAAAACCTAGACTAAATCTAACTAAAAAAGATCTAATGGCGATAAAAGCTCCCCGACAACGGCGCCTAATTTGATATCACTCAAATATTTAACCTTAAGGAGTGAATTACTCTCTCAAATAAGAGGTTCAATTGTAGTACTTAGGGATCAAATTCACAAGGAGCTAGGGAACCAATTAGATCTAATAGTTATATGATTAAGTTAGGCTAATAGGTAATGATGCAGTAAATAAACTAGAAAATAGTAAACAAGATGAACAAGGTAATTGTTCAGCTTGGCAAGGATTTGTTTGATGGAAGGATGGTTTCTGGATCTAGGGTTTCTATTTAGGTAATCAGGATTATAATGCTATAGATGCCTAACAAGTTGCATGCATGATATATAAGAACTTCGATTCTTAGACAAATCTAAAGCTATCGCTAGTTAGATTTGTCCATTGATATGTCTGCCGGCAATATCGAGCGATGTTGCTATCGCAGTGTCGGGCGATATGAGTTCCCGTCGATCGATTACTCTATAGGAGTATCAATCGATATAGCATAAGATCGAATCGAAACTGTGTTCACCAAGATCATTAGACCGCCTATCGCACATGCCTAAAGGATCTTAGCTTGTACAGGATGATATCAGGATGAAGATTAATAAATTAAACTATTCCAGTTCATGGTTCTAGTTCATGACTCTAGAAACAAGCATTAATAACATCCTAATAATGAATATCACAACTTAGCAATCTATAGTTGGGGCTAATCCCACAACCTATCTGAACCCTAAATCCAACAGGTGGATCTATTCAGACATAAAGATTGTCACAGAAATAATAGATGAATAGATATAAAACAGAAATCGAATAGATAAAAAAACCAATGGAGTTCCAGGAGGACTCTGATAGGAGTTCCTCCCTTTTCTCCTAACTAAAAACAATGAAACAAAAGATGTAAAAGAAAGCGTAGCCGTCAACAATGGCTTGCAAATAACAAAAATAGGGTTTCTGGTCGTGCAAGGACATTCTGATAATTTAGGTTTGTTCTGGGCTTCAGTTGGTCATGAAATATACTCGGCCCGCATTCTGGCATCCATATCGATCGATATGAAGTGTCTCCCATCGATCGACATGCACATATCTTCTCGGCAGCCTTCTCTAGCGAGGCAGACTGACCACTCTTCGGTAAAACGGGCATAACCTCTGATCTAACGGTTGGATTGACCCCAATTCGGTGGCATTGGAAAGCTAACTCAAAGCTCTATCTTGTGTCCAAAGATCAGCTAAATCTCACCATGGTAAGGTCTCCATCCATATCTAAACATCTGACGCGTCTGCGCAGTTCTGTACTTAAAGGCTCCAAAAGACACCAAAATCACCATATTTCTCCAGAACATACCTGAACCTATAAATACTCTAAATATACTCTGTATTGTAGTAAATATATATGAAAACACCTATAAACCATGGCTAAAAATTGGTAAAATCCATGGTCTATCAAATATGCGGCTTGAGTCAAATAATTTGTCCCCTGAAGAGGCAAAAGATTTGCAGGAGTTCTCACAATGGATATTAGACATTGGAGATGGAAAGATCGGTGATGGGAAGCACAGAAGAGTTTTTAATTCTAAATATTGATGACCCAATATAAGCTATAAGCACAGCAGTCTATGGAGATTCCACTTTTTTACACGAGAAGGAGCCTAGATTTTTTCACGAGAGAGATATATTATGTCCTATTAACGAGGATGTGAACATGATCAATCAACACATGTTGGACAAGCTTGATTGTAAGTAAATAGTGTCTAAATTTTAATGCTGCCGTATAATAATATGTTCCAAATTTTGTTCCACTAGACTGATCGTTTTATGTACTCTAATGCAGGAGAGGAAAAAATTTACTTAAGCTCTTATTCAATCGACGCTTCTGATAGGTTTTCAAAGAACGACCAGGCTCCCACTCCATATTTCTAAACAAAATTAAAGTGTCAGGACTGCCAAATCATTGTCTGCGACTGAAAGTTGGTGGTTGTCCAGTCATGTTGCTAAGAAATATAGATCCTGTTGGTGGAATGAAGAATGGAACTCGGCTCCAGATTACAGAACTGTATGACTTCATGATAAAGGCAAAGGTTATTACAGGAGAAAAGGTTGGTCGAAATGTGTTGATTCCTAGGCTTTCAATAACTTCTTCAGACAAGAAGTTGCCATTCAAAATGAGGAGGAGACAACTGCCTATTCGTGTGGCATTCGCTATTACTATCAATAAAAGTCAAGGACAAACATTGTCTGAAGTTTGTATTTTTCTACCAAGACCGGTTTTCTCACACGGACAACTATATGTGGCTGTCTCCAGAGTGACTTCTAAGAAAGGTTTGAAGATTTTGATTGTTGATAGCGAAGGCAAGCCTCAACGCAAAACAAAGAACGTGGTCTTTAGAGAGGTTTTCGATACTCTATGATTTGAAGTTTTTTGTTAAGTTTTGTATAACTATAAAATATAGATTTTTGGTTATTTATTTTGACTCGCGCTTTGGTTCTATATTACTAAGTTTATCTTATATTGTTTTTCGAACTTTTGGAAAAGTTCGATACTTAAAAGGGATTCTAAAATTTTGATTCATGATAAGGAAAACACATAATTGATGAGGCTCGAAAGCCTCAGTACCATGCAATGACTGTTTCTAACAAAATAACACATTAAATGCCAGAAAGTCAGATGCCAGCTTCATCTCTAAAATTTTCTTACATACACTGCAATCAACTGTAGGAAAGAGCTATACTGCAATCAAAATTCATCAAACAAACTTCCAGATTATTTTCCCAAGTACCAGTTTCAGTTCAAAGCCTAATTACTAGGATCTGAAGAAAGCAGAAAATGCACTTACTGTGGTTTGTATTCCTTCAAATGATTAAAGCTCCTTCTCTATCAAAGGAAGTGCTCGACCTACACATGAAGAGTATCTATACTATTAAGTCAACTCATTATTGTATAAACTTACATGTTTCTCATGTAAAACCCAAAAAATTAAACTAAAGTCGGAAACTTATCTGTGTACTGCTCTGTCTCTGATAATAGTGTCTCATTATCTCACCTGAAAACAAAACGCAGATATATGAACAGCATTTTTTATGCTACTGGAAAAGGAAATTCTGAAAAGAATGTTAGGAAATCATTCCAATCTAACATGAATAAGAAATCTGGAAAAACGCAACATGTATATTTAGAATTTTGTATATTTAGACCAGAAAACAAACCGTTATATAACATTCTCATAATTTCTTTCGGACAAATTTTTTTTAAATTAAAGGACATTGTAAAATAAATATTATTAAAAAGTACATCGATTATCTTCAACAAACTTTTACATGCAAGTTATGTTTATGTCTTTCCTTGGTCGATCAAGCTCTGGATGTTTTTTCCAGATCGATTTCATCGGATTTCACATGCAAAACAAAACAAAATAAAATATATATTGATGGTAAGTTCTTTAAAATAAATCATATTTAACTGTTAAAATTTGACACACATGAAATTAAATATACCATTTTGTAGCCTTCCAAGATTCTTGTGACTTCGTTGTATAGATCGGAAACGCTCATCTCTGAAACAGTCTTCGATTTATCGTTCTCGATTCAGATCTTGAATTAGACGAAAGGCATAAAAGAATGAAATAAAAAAATTAGAAAAAAGATCGAACTTTAAAGGTATATGAAACGGAACTTAGAAGTGTATATGATCAAAAAGAAAAGTGGGAGATTATATGTAAGAAGAGAACGGAGAAGACAACCTTTTGTCGGTAGATCTAGAACTTTCTATCGCCTTTCTGGTTCCAGAGAGAGAGAAACTTTTTTTTTTTTCAAAGCGAAAGACTTGTGTCTAAAAAAATCAGAGGTCGTCACTGTTGTCGGTAAACAGCATATGTTTCATTAACCAAATAGGCCCATCGTAAACCTCTGATTTGGCCCATTATCTGTGAAAATTCTTTAACAGTTAGCGAGACTATGTTGTTTATGTGACTGGAAATTGGGTTTTAAAAATATTGGGCCCTTAAAATTATTTTGGATTGAAATTCATATTAAATTTTACAGCCTATTATTAAGTTTGGTACAAATAAACAGTATAGATTAATTTTATTCAAATTTTATTAACACAGTATCAACAAAATTGTAAATAGATTATATAATCTTCATTAAAAATCATAATTGTATAACTAATTCAAATTAATATTATTTCTAAAAATTAATAAATAAATAGATTAAAAAGAAAAGAAAAAACAGCACTTTGACAATATAATTATTTTCACAATACTAACATTTTGTATAGATTAAAAATTAACGTAAACATAAAAAATCAACTTTTAACTAAAATCATTAAGACAATTGGTATACATTTTATATAAAAACACATTTGTTATAATAATAAATATATGTCAAAGGAAACATACCCGCGCTTCGGAAGTGCGGGTCAAAATCTAGTAGTTATTAAAACACCAATATAACATGACTAAAAGTGAGTCAAAATCATGGTATATCAACTCCCCCAGACTTACCTTTTTTGTCCTTAAGCAAAACAAACGGGCAATCTCTCTGAAGGAGGTTTGAAAAGAGCAAGGACTCACAGATTTAACACTTTGAAATCATAACCTCTATATATCGCTGTTGGTGTCAAAACCGGTAATCTCGAAATCAACGTCTACGATTATTTCTTATTAAAATTTCGTGAAAGGATCTCAGATCGAAAAACCGAAACATCCAACCCGCCGTAATCATGAGTAGGATCGATCGAACCAGCTCGCCGTACGCCAAGCTGAACCAACCGGTTCAGCTCGCCGGTACGGCGAGCTGGTTCACTCAAATCAGCTCGTTGTACGTCGAGCTGACCAGTCCGAGCCCTGTTCCCCGCACTCTCTACACGAAGCATACGTCCTTTGACTCCAATCATGCTCTGAACTGTGATTGGAACGTCTCTTGTTTCATCTCGATTCGTCCTATCAATCAAGTTTTACGATAAAAACCGTAAAGTCTTGTTTTCTCGAAAGAACTCGAGTAAATCGTATAAAACGGCAACGGTTAGACGAAACATCGGATATTTCTAAGCGATACGATTAACTCGAGATCTTTTATAAAAACAGCATCGTATTAAGGAACGATCTCGTTCGAAATCGCAAAACAGTTAAGTCGGAAAAACAGGCTCGGAAAGTCCTAAAACGCGATAAAAGCCCACTCGCGGCTCTAAACGAAGGCCAGCCCAAAGATACGACGACAGTTTGTCTATTTACTCACAGAAAGAAGATAAATGTCAAGTTTGAAAATAATTAGAAGTTTTCCGTAGACAAAGGGAAAGATCGAGATAAATGGAAAATTTCCGATAAACTCGAATCTGGGCAAAAAAGGAAGGACTAAACCGCCTAAGGAGGGAGTATATAAGCAGAAGATTGGGGACAAGGGCAAAGGAAGAATTATAGACCTAGAAAAACGGCTGTTAGCTTAGGCGAATTTAGGACTTAGGTGGCTAGACTAGCAAGTCGAATCCTTTGAACGTTTTGTCGTCTAACAGCATTCAATCTCTTTATCAATAAAAGCTTTTACACAAATTCTTCATCTATATTCTGTTTATCTTTTTCGTTTTAGTGGTTTCCGCAGAGATCTATGACGTTTTATTTGACACGGTTCCATGAAACAAGCCTTAATGCTTGTTGCCACCAAGTCCTGGTCACTTTTTTTTACCTATATCCAAGAATTCATATGAAGGGAGCCTTAATGGTTGTAGGCACGAAGTCTCATTCGAATTCTTTGTTGGAATCATTATGAATCAAGCCTTAAAGGTTGTAGCCACCAAGTTCTCTTCTTATTCCTCTTAACTAAAAACCTAATAGACTTAATACTATTTCTTTTTTTTTTTAATAATAAAACTATAAATCTACTTAACTATGTAGGATCGAAAAGAGAGAGAGAAAAGGTGATAAATCTACACAATGCTTTACCTTCCAGACTTGTTTGAAGAATCTGATCCCATGTATACCAAGCCCCAAGACAAGTAGTTCTGTCAGGTTTAGTGTTGGAGGTCAGCTTGGTTCCTTCAAACAATCTAAGAAAGAGTGCATAGTTGATTGGTTGATTCACCTTAGCATCTTTAGTACTATATGTAATTATTAGATCTAGAATGGTGCATCTTCTTGTGGCTTCATCACTTCTGGCCCATCTTTCATCCATCTTTGCAACTGTGTTTAAAATGTTCTGAAACCTCCCATTAAGACTCTCAATGTTGATGATGTACCATTGAACCTTATGATAAGCATGAAACTTCTTGTGGCTTCATCACTTCTTGCCCATCTTTCATCCATCTTTGCAACTGTGTTTAAGATGTTCTGAAATCTCTCATTAAGACTCTCAATGTTGATGATGTGCCATTGCCCTTATCATAAGCATGTACTATCATTTCTCCTAATGTCTTGTTGATTGAATCAGATGTGACTGTCTCTTCCTGTAACAGCTTTTCCTGGTCTGGTACGGATTCGTTATCGATCGCTGCGACTGTTGCTGCGTCGATCGTTTATGGTGTTGTGCCGTCTATCGATTTGACCTTGATCTTGTCGATCGATGCTGCAGTTTCAGGATGACATGCGAGTCGTTTCTGAATTATCCTGACTTCATTCTGTAGCCACTCTGTAGATGAATGTAATCCACTGATGTTGTTGTTGAAAGGGAAGAATATGTCATCACATCTCCTGTCAAGCCTATCCTCAGTAGTGTTCAGAGCCTTGTCGTAATTATCAATGATCTTGTCAACTTCTGCTCTGATATAGAATTTATGCGCTGGTAGCTTATTCGCGTCGATCAATTTACCTTTATAGGTGTCGATCGACGTTGAGGATGGTAGGTGAAAATCGAGTTGCATCTGAATGGTGGTGACTTCTTGTTGCAAAGGTAGTTATCCGGCCGTCAAAATTGTGTAAGTACCGCATAAATGACGACATGTAGTGATCATGCTCATCTTTTCAGATCTTCATCCGTTTCTCCATGTCCAAAAACTTAGCATCGATCGATTTCATAGCATCTTTGTCGATCCATTTTCCTTTGTCATGTTGACGCTTCTCTTCGCGGAACATATCCAAATCCTGATGTGTCAACTCAATCTTCGTGCTTAACCAGTTGATTTTGTTGTTGAGAGGATGATAGACTTCATCAATCTTTGTGTCGAGGTATGCCTCGTCCCATGGATCTATCTTTCCTGTCAACATCCCTCCTCGTGCTTGTTCGTCATTTCCGTCGATCGATGCATCCTTAGTGGCATTGATCGATGTCGCTTGTGTGTTCGTTGCACGATGTGTCTTCATAATAGCTAGTTCCACTTCCATCTCTTTCATGTGGGTAGTAAATCCGCTGATGCTTCCTTGTAGAATCACATAGACCGTATCAAGATTGTTGTTGAGCTTACCCACAGCTTTTACCTAGAAATCACTCATGCAACCAATCATCTCATTAGTTTCGTCTTTGGTGTAGAGCTCTGATTTCAAAATCAGTCCATAACCTGTGTTGCTGTCGATTGTTACACGTTTCCTCCTATCAATCGATGGATGAGAGTCCGTGTCGATCGATGATGCTTTGACTGTGTTGGTCGACGGTTGCTGCATCACGCCTAGTTATTGCTGAAAGAGATTTTCTGGTCCATTTGCCATCTGAAAGATTTCTGCTATGTCTTCTTTGGAAACTTGTACAATCCGCCCATCTATTGCTCGTGCGTGACCTTCTGGATCCCTAATAACACCAAACTCATCTGGTTTTAGAAAATCATCAATATAATATCTCTAGTTAATGTTTTAGGGTTAGAATCGATCGATGTGCTTGGTGCAGCGTCGATCGATGGTAGATGAGAGGTTGTAATCTTCAGCTGGTTAAATGTTTCACTTGTTGCTCTGTCATAAAGATCTCTGTTGGTGTCAAAAACCGTAATCTCGAAATCAACGTCTACGATAACTTCTGTAAAGATAAAATCATTACTTTCCACGGAATCCAAAAATCATTTTATAAAACTCGAGAAAACGTTTTATAAAACTCGAGATATCGTTTTATAAAACTCGAGAAATCGTTTTATGAAAGAGATTTCCGAACAAAGGAAATCCGTGGAAAACTCGGAAGATCGTTATCCCGGAAGAACGAAACGAACATCGATTACACGATCGTCCGAGTTAAGCACAAAACTGCGAAAAAACCAAAACTGCCGTAAAACGCGAGCTAGTACCGTCACGACTAGCTCGCCGTTCGGCGAGCTAGAAGATTCCCGGGTAGCTCACCGTACGTCGAGTCGACCATCCCTAGACTCGATCTCCCACATCCCGATTCAAGGCTTACGTCCTTCGACACGATCATGTTCCGAACCACGGTCGAAATGTCTCCTGTTTCGTCTCGATCCGTCCTATCGTTCGAGTTTTAGGATAAAAACCGCAAAACTTTGTTTTCTCAGAAAAAATTTAAGGAAATCGTATAAAATGGCAACGGTTAAACGAAACACCAAACATTGCCTAAACTATACGATTTATTCGAGATTTATCGTAAAAATCGTAAAAAAACGCGTTTTTAATAAAAACGTGGAGTGAATCGTAAAAACGGCAACGTTTAACCGAAGAAAACAAACATAGCTAAACTTTACGATTAACTCGGGGAATTTACTAAAAACAGCATCGGATTAGGAAACAATCTCGTACAAAGTCGCAAAACGGATTTATCGCAAAACGGCTCAGAAGGTCCTAAACCGTGATAAAAGCCCATCTCGTGATCTTAACGAATTCCAACCCAAAGATACGATGATATTTTGACGATTTACCCGCATAAGGAAGATAAATATCAAGTTTGAAGATAAATAAAAGATTTCCGCGGGAAAAAGGAAAGATCGAGATAAATGGAAGATCCTCGATAAACTCGAATCTGGGCGAAATGGAAAGACTAAACCGCCTAGGAAGGGAGTATATAAGCAAGAGGCATAGGGAAGAAGCAAGGGACACGAAAATCAGACCTAGAGAGGCGGCTGTTAGCTTAGAAATTTAGGACTTAGCGTTTAGACTAGCAAGCCAGATCTTTAGAACGTTTCCACGTCTAAGTTCTTCAATTCTCTCTTGTAACAGTTGTCAATCTCTTATTCAATAAAAAGCTTTCACGCAAATTCTTTATCCTCTATTCTTCGTTGTTCATCCATATTTTGTTGATTTTGTTTGTTTTAGTGATTTCTGCAGAGATCCATGACCTCGGGAAAATTGGGGTTTTCCCTAAGTTTCCATATTTGACGGAAAATCGATAGTGTGGATTCGGTTCCCACTGTTTGGCGCTAGAAGGAGGGGGGGTCGCATTCTCTTACACAATAATCGCTATAACGAACAAGAAAAGACATGCCTAATCTGAACGGCGACGTCATCTCGTTCGAGAAAAGAGCAACGATCAATTCGATCAAACCTCTCAACGATCTTCTCGTTATCTAGCTGACGATCCAGAATATGGATGTCGCGAGGATATTATTCGATACCGGAAGTTCGGCTGATATCATCTTCAAAAATACTCTCGAGAGAATGGAAATCAATCTGTCTAAAATCGTGGAAAACGTAAGCCCGCTAGTAGGACTCTCGGGAGAGGTCATCATGACCCTCGGAACGATCAACCTTGCGGTTCGCGTCGGGAGCATAGTGAAAAACGTCAAATTCCAAGTCATCGATCGACCCATGTCTTACAACGCGATCGTAGGGACACCGTGGTTAAATTCGATGCAAGTGATTCCGTCGACGTACCACATGTGTCTTAAGTTTCCGACTCCGTGCGGAATCGAGACCATATGGGGAAATAGGAGGAAATCGCAAGTTTACTATGTCGCAGATTTAAAACGAAAAAATCTGCCTGTCGACGTTTCTTGCAAAAAGAAAAAGAAGTCGACGGCCCTCGACAACGTCCCAGAGCAAGATAAAACGGAACTCTTCTGGCAGTTGCGAGCAGCCGAGGAATTGGAAGGTAAACGCGATCCAACCTGCAAACCTGTCGTCTCAGTGTGCATCGACGAGGCTTTTCCAGAGCGCTGCGTCGAAATCGGTGCAAACCTGAGCGAGACCTTAAAAGCCGAGGATATGCCAGGAATTGACATGTTTGAAACGAAACTCGAACACGTTCGCTTGGACTGCGGAGGATATGCCAGGAATTGACATTAACATCACATGTCATGAACTTAACAATGACCCAACATCCAAACCCGTCAAACAAAAAGATGAAAACTTGGGCCAGAACGCGCCGAAGCGGTCAACAGCAAAGTTGATAGACTCCTCAAAGTAGGATCGATCACAGAAGTTCGGTATCCTGACTGGCTTGCCAATCCTGTCGTCGTAATGAAAAAGAATGGAAAGTGGCGAGTTTCGTGGATTTCACCGATCTCAATAAAGCGTGTCCTAAAGATAGTTATCCGCTACCACACATCGAACGCCAAGTCGAGGCAACCGCGGGAAACAAACTCTTATCTTTCATGGACGCCTTTTCAGGATACAATCAGATCATGATGAACCCTGACGATCGGGAGAAAACCGCATTCATAGCTGATATCACTCAAATTACCCTAAGGAGTGAATTACTCTCATCAAAAGAGGTTCAATCGTAGTACTTAGGGATCGAATCCACAAGGAACTAGAGACACAAAAGATATAATCCTATGTGATTAAGCTAGGTTGAAAAAGGTTTAAAACAGTAAATAAAATAAGTAGCAATGGTAAGTTGCTAAAGAGAATAGGTTTTGGTT
>CAKOAT010175154.1:532515-657448 GCA_932364175.1 Eruca vesicaria subsp. sativa
AGAGTAAGCATTAGGGTTCATTTGGATAATGAATATAACAACTCAACAATCCATAGTTGGGGCTAATCCCTCATAACTATTTGAACCCTAAATCTAACATATGAATCTACTCAGACATAGCCAAGAGATTCATAGCAAAAGAATAAGAAGAAAAGAAAATGCTTTTATTGCTAAATAGAATAGAATACAAAACTTGGTTCAAAACTTCATGTAGGCATAGGTATAAATAGGGAGTACAATTAGGTTAAAAAACTCGTCAGGGGCAGTCCTGTAATTTGGTGAGAACTTGGGCTTCAAGTTGGCCAAATACATCTTGCTCATCACGCTCTGTATCGATCGATGGTACATTGCGTACATCGATCGATGGAGGATCTCGGCTTCAACTTCTACGGAAGCGTCATCGATCGGTTACACAGGGTGTGTATCGATCGATATGTATCTCTTATATCGGATCTTCATAGTCATCTTGGAAAACTCTTCTTTAAGCACCAAAAGGCACCTAAATCATCACTTTACCACAAAATGCTCTTGAACCTGAAAACATACCTAATAGACTCCAAAACATAGATATTTATAATAAAAACATATTGAAAATATGACCAAAAGCGGGTCAAAATCATGGTCTATCAACTCCCCCATACTTAACCTTTTGCTTGTCATCAAGCAAACATCAAGTTAGTCTTGAAAAGAAGTTTAAAAACAGGAGGGACTCAATCAAAATCTTAACTCAAAAATCATAACCTCTTACTTTGTTGCAAACCACATCTTATTCCATCAACTACAAGAGTACATTATACCATATCCTAGCTTAGCAACCTAATCATCTAGCCAATCAACTTAAACATTCCTTGTCTGTCTATCCCCTCTACTGATTTCATTTATGCATAAAAATAAAGGTGTAGGCTTTACCTTGGGAGTATCGATCAAGGAACGCTTGGATTCAACTCAAACAAGTTTTCAGGCATTCTCATCCTGGTTCCCTTTCTTTCTTTATCCCCCTTCTCTAACTCCCAACTCTTCTTTCTTTTATATCAATCCCAATGAACAGTTAATGTTCATCTTATTGATCTTCCTCAATTTGTAAGCGAATAGTGGGGTCATGGGTAATGTACCTCTCCCTCGCTATGATCATTCCTTTGATTTAGAATAGTGGGGTCATAGGTAATGTACCTCTCCATCTGCCTCTCGGGAAATCATCTCAATCTTTTATTTTCTGGGGATGCCGAAGGAAGGAAAGAAGGCAACCAAAATTTTTGATATTTTTACCTTCCAGGCTTGCAAGAGGATTCCGATCCCTTGTATACCAAGTCCCAAGACAAGCAATAGATGTCAGGTTAGGTTGGAAATCAGCTTTGGTTCTTCCAGACAATCATGAAAGTGTTGACATAGGTGATCAGTGATCCACTTTAGCATCTATAGTACTTTCTGCAATCAAATAAATCTAAGAATGGTGCTAAAGAGTGGTAAGATAAAAAGTAAGACTTTGAAATTTTTTCCCTTTCTTGACTCAATAAAACCAATTTTTGAAACTTTGTCAAAAAGATCAAAAAGAGGTAAAGTAGCATCAGTAATCAACTCCCCCCAGACTTAAATCATACACTGTCCTCAGTGTATAATTAGTCTGAGTTAGAGCATAAGTAAAATTAAATATGTGTAACTGATATCGAAAATTGGAAACGATATACCTGACCGATATGGGTATCAATCGATGGTGAGTCGCCATCGTCGATCGATGCGTGTTGGTCTGTGTCGAGCGATATCCTGATCAGATCGGTCGATGGGTATGGATCGTGTGTCTATCTTCCTAAAAACAAATTAAAAACGAAACTAGTTAGTAAAAGTAAAATAAAATAAGTTAGTAAAATACCTAACAGTGGGTTGCCTCCCACTCAGCGCTTGTTTAAAGTCAGTTTAGCTTGACTGTGGAAGTATGGTTGCTAGTGAGGTGGGTTCCAGGTACTTGTTGGTAAACAAGTGTCCTCCTTGTCTTGTGTTTCATCAAACCAAGAGGTTAGAAAGCTTCTTGTGGCCTTCTCACTTCTGGTCATACTAGTCTTCAAACCATAAACTTCTGCATGGATCTTTTCGAACCACCTTTCTAAGTTGGCAAGGCTGTATTGATGGTTGCCAATCATGCTGTAGATATGTTCTGTTGTGCGCTGCATGGTGTCATGGTGGGTTGGATCGTCGGTTGGGGGTGGAGGTTGCATATCGATCGATGCGTTGGGTGCTTCATCGATCGATGGCGATGGGTCAGGTCGGCTGGCGAGTTGTTTTTGGATATCTGCGACCTCCTTCTGAATATCTTCCATTCTCAGGTCCAAACTGTTAACATCATTCTGCACCGGGAGCCAATACTAGTCCAGTAGATAGTAATCTTTGTTTTCACAAGCTTCAATGGATTTGTAGATCTCGGCTGTGGTTTCTTCAAATTCTTCCTTGGTACAGAATTCTTGAGTACGGTTGTCGATCGATGGACTGGGATTGTCATCGATCGATTGCTTCTGGAAGTGGTCTTCGATCGGGGTAGGTACGGGTACATCGATCGATGCAGGTGGATCTGTATCGGTCGATGGCTGCAGCTGAGACTTCAGTTGTGCACGTAAAGTCTTGATTTCTTCTTCAAGGGCTTCTCTCTCATACCGTACTAAATCTTTGCTTGGGGTATTCCAGAGCATATCACTGCGAATTCTGGATAGGTCCTTCTCATGTTCTTGTCTTAGTACCCCTATCTCCCAGTTGTGATCTCCGGTTTTTTCATTGAGCATATAGGTGACTTCGGCTTGTGTGTAGAGCTTGCAATCAGGAACTCCTTTAGCGTAGGCTTCAGAAAACTCTGGTAGACAGAAACAAGAGCGACCAAATAGTGAAGCTCTCTTCAGCAAGTTCTCCACATCTTCTTTGGTGACAGGGATGATGTCTCCGTTTACTGCTCTTGCATGGCCAGATTCATCTCTGTAGACTCCATATTCATCTTTTTTTCCCAAAAGAAACGACGTTCTCCGTTTTTGAAAGCTCTCGCCCCATACTCTCGATGTGTATCGATCGATGCTCGTCTCCATGCATCGGTCGATGGGCGCTTTGTCTGGTTCGGGTCGTTTTCGATGATAGGTCCATTGGCCATCTGGAGTAAGTCTGCAACATCTTCTGTGGAGATAGGAATGATTCTCCCGTCTATAGCACGTGCATGACCATTTGAATCCCTGAAAATACCAAACTCATCCGGAATTAGTGAATTTAAATCAAATTTAGGTGTTTGTACCTCGGATGGTGGTCTGTGATTGATATCGATCGATGGAGAAATGTCTTCATCGGTCGATGGCTTGTAGGTCGTATCGGTCGATGGTTTGTACTCCTTGTCGAGCGATACGGGATTTGTGGGTTGAGTCATGGCTTGTAGGGGTGCTGTGTCTACTGCAAAACTTTCGTGATAACCGCTGGCCCAGCTTCCAATCGAGTAATATCCGTCTCGTGGTTCGTGTGGGACATAGACGGGTCTACAGTAGGATTCGTCGCATTTTGATTTGAACCGTTTTTTGCGCGATCTAGGGTAGGGCATATCGATCGATGGACCAGGTGTCGTATCGGTCGATGCTCGTCGAATGAAGGTCGGGATTGGAGGTTGTTCTTCATCTTCGCGAAGAAATCGGTACTCTATAGCTCGTTCCTCCTCATAATCTTCATCATACTCCTCCTGAGTATTGATACTAGCAAGCTTGGGCAAGTAGTGATCGTTTTCCCAGTCTTCAGCGTTGAAATCGGCTTCTGGGAACTCTGCTTCGGTTCGGCGGAAGGCTTCATCGAGCGATGGCCGGTTAGTACCGTCGGTCGATGGTGGTGCAAGGATATCGATCGATGGAGTAGAGGTGTCATCGGTCGATACTGCTTCGTCGGGATCATACTCTTCCATAGAATCAAATTCGTGGGCACAGAAACATGTGGCTACGAGTGTTGAGCTGGCTGGCCTTGGGAACTTGATTACTGGTACAGGATCGTAGTGGATGGAAGGGTTGATTAGGGTTAGGCAGAGCTTGTTTGTTTGGAGATCACAAATAGCTCCAACTGTGGCTAAGAAGGCTCTTCCAAATAGTAGAGAAGTCTTGAAGTTCAGCTTGTTGGAGAGGATATGGAAATCTGTAGGAATTAGGGTTTCTCCAATCTGTACCTCAAGGTTGCGAACGATGCCTCTAGAGCTCTGCTGAGAACAGTCTACAAAGATGAAGGTTTCTTCAGAAGGCTCTATCTTCAGACCTAGATGATCTGCCATGAGCTTGGGTAAGATGCTAACTCCAGATCATGTGTCACAAAGGGCACGTGGGAACTCAACACCTCTAATGGAGCAAGGTATTGTGAACTTCCTTGGATCATTCTTCTTCTTCAGTGTGATCTTCTGCTTGAGGCTATCTCTGACGTGGTTAAACATCCTCCTGATGTCTTCTTCTGTCTCCTTTGATTCTCTGAAGAACATCCACAATCTGTGTGAGAAGTAGGCTTCTTCAAAAGGTTTCTCTTTAGGTATTCTGAGGACTCTTTTTCTGAAGCTTGACAACTCCTTCTCATTAGCTTCTCTTTTATAGGGTTTCGGTACCTTCTCTTTCCATTTTCGGAGCACTCTCCCCATAGTTTCCATTTTTATCTCCATGGACTCAAAAATATATGTGGGTCTCTCCTTTAGGGGTGCTGTAGGGTTTCTGGTGGTGTAATATCGCTCCCGGAAAGCGTCAAGACCTGAACTGTCGACTTTGGGAAGTGGCACTCGGCGTTGGGGTACTTCATATCGATCGACACTGGTAGGTGCGTGTCGAGCGATGCCAGGGTCTGGATGTCGATCGATGATGGGGGCATCATGTCGATCGATGACAGGGCTGGGTGGATGTGGGTGAAGTGCGGCGAATTCGGCGTGAGACATAATCTTGACGGAATTTCACTCGCGAGGGTTTTCGTCGGAGTTCATCGATCGACACTCGTCGAAGTCAATCGATCGACGAACTAAAGGTGATATCGATCGATGGCTAGCTGGTGATATCGATCGATAGTAGTCGTAGGCGAATTCTCGTTCACTCTCATCATCAGATCTCTGAATCTCTTCTACTACCTCTTGTCAAAAGTCATCATCTAGGAGGGCATTGATGTTCTGGGTGTGGGTAAACTCTTGCTTCTTAACTGCTTCTCCTGTCTGGTGCACTTGGGTCTCTAGCTTCTTCACATGGGTGTTGAGTGCATCTATCTTCGTCATGAAGGTGGTGTAGACAGAATCTATCTTTCCATTGAAGTTTACCTCCAGCTACTGCTGACTCTCAAGTATCTTGTCCATCAATTCCTCCAGTTTAGTATCTTGGGTGGGTGGGTGTGGATTTGAGTAGAAGGCACTTCCATAGCTTATGTTGTTGTTAGGGTTGCTGCTGCTGAAAGTGTTGGGCTTCTGGGAATTCTGGTTATAGTTGCTTCTCTGGCCTGTGAAGTTTCTGAATCCTCCTTGGTTACCAGATCTCTGAAAACCGGCTCTATTAATCCAGTTGACGTCTTCTTCAACCATTTCTGAATCTTCCACTGCACAGATCTGCTTGTTTAGGAGCTTCTGAATGTTGTCTAGTTGTGCTTGAACTTCATTGACATACTCCTTCCCAGGGGATGTAGTCTTCATATGGTTTCTTGTGCTATTGCTGGAAGCTAAGTTGTCAATTAGCTTGATAGCATTCTGAGGATTCCTGGTGGTGAAGTTGCCATCGCTAGCTGTATCAAGGGCTCTCTTGAAATCGGGGCTGATGCCTCTATAGAAGATGCAGAGTAGTTGTACTTGGTTGAATCCGTGGTGTGGGCAGTCTCGCTGGTAGGACTTGAATCTGTTCCAAGTATCCTTGAATGACTCTTCAGGGGCTTGGGTGAATGTAGCAATCTTCTTCCTCCAGTCTCCAGCGCGTGAATCATCAAAGAAATTGCGCAGGAAGGCGTGCTTGATATCATTCCATGTGGTAAGGGAACCTGGTGGTAGTTGTCTTAGCCACTGCAAAGCTTCTCCAGATAGAGAGTACTTGGAAAGCTTGCAGAAAATATAGTCTTGAGGGACTCCTTTTGCTTTGACTAGGGTGACAAGATCCTCGAACCTCTCCAAATGGTCCATAGGATGCTCATGGGGCAAACCACAAAAAGGGATTTGACCCACAAGTGTGTAGTACTGCGGCTTGAGCTCAAAATCTCCTCTCTGAATAGCAGGAGGTAGGATGGCTGATCGGTTTGAATAGAACTGATCGGGTCGGTTGAAGTCAGCCAAAGTTCTGGTCTCCTCTACAGGTTGAATGACGCCTGTAGGTGCAGTCTCTTCAATAATGATCTCCTTCTGATCATTCAGCTTCTGACCTGCTGTATTCCGCAGGTGACCATCTTGATCACGCAGGTTTCCATTCTCATCGGGTATGAGAATCATAGGCGCTACCATGTCTCGCCGGTTAGTATCGATCGATGTCAGATGTGGTGTATTGATCGATGTCAAGTGAGGGGTATCCGTCGACGAATGGTTGTTGATGTCGATCGATGAGGTGGTGAAGGTGTCGGTTGACGATCGGTTGGTGATCGTCGGTGAAAAGGGCGTATCGGTCGATACGATGGTATTCGTATCGATCGATGCGGAGCGTATATCCTTGCGGATGCTACGCTCTAGATTGTTGGGATCTTCTGAGTACAAAAGCTGTTTGTTCTTGTTGCTTCTGGTACTGCTGAGCATGTACCAGAAAGAGATAAAAAGAAAAAGAAAAAGATTTTGTGTCAAAAGATACAAAAAAAAAATTAAAAAAAAAAAAAAACCTAGACTGAATCAGATTAAATCTAATAGTGATCTTAGTTCCCCGGCAACGGCGCCAAATTTGATATCACTCAAATTACCCTAAGGAGTGAATTACTCTCATCAAAAGAGGTCCAATCGTAGTACTTAGGGATCGAATCCACAAGGAACTAGAGACACAAAAGATATAATCTTATGAGATTAAGCTAGGTTGAAAAAGGTTTAAAACAGTAAATAAAATAAGTAGCCATGGTAAGTTTCTAAAGAGAATAGGTTTTGGTTTGAAAACAATGAAGGAAAATAGTTATATTCAAGGTTACTAATCAGAAAATCAGGATTATAGATCTACGGATGTGTTAACGAATTGCTTGCAAATATATGAGAACTTCAATCCTTAGACAAATCTATAGATGTCGCTAGTTAGACTCGTCCATTGATCTGATTGCCGACTGCATCGATCGATGTTGCTATCGCAGTTTCGATCGATGTAAGTTATCGTCGATCGATACCCCAGAAGAGTATCTATCGATATTAAGTATCAGATCGGATCGAACTATTGTTCACCCGAGAATTCCTACAAGACCGGCTATCGCACGTGCCTTAATAGAGTCTGAGTTTAGGCAAATGATTTCAGGAAGATGACTATTAGATTAGTCACTCCAAAATCAATACTCTAGGTAGCAAGTCTAGAGTAAGCATTAAGGTTCATTTGGGTAATGAATATAACAACTCAACAATCCATAGTTGGGACTAATCCCTCATAACTATTTGAACCCTAAATCTAACATATGAATCTACTCAGACATAGCCAAGAGATTCATAGCAAAAGAATAAGAAGAAAAGAAAATGCTTTTATTGCTAAATAGAATTGAATACAAAACTTGGTTCAAAACTTCTTGTAGGCATAGGTATAAATAGGGAGTACAATTAGGTTAAAAAACTCGTCAGGGGCAGTCTTGTAATTTTGTGAGAACTTGGGCTTCAAGTTGGCCAAATACATCTTGCTCATCACGCTCTATATCGATCGATGGTACATTGCGTACATCGATCGATGGAGAATCTCGACTTCAACTTCTACGGAAGCGTCATCGATCGATTACACAGGGTGTGTATCGATCGATATGTATCTCTTATATCGGATCTTCATAGTCATCTTGGAAAACTCTTCTTTAAGCACCAAAAGGCACCTAAATCATCACTTTACCACAAAATGCTCCTGAACCTGAAAACATACCTAATAGACTCCAAAACATAGATNGATATGTATCTCTTATATCGGATCTTCATAGTCATCTTGGAAAACTCTTCTTTAAGCACCAAAAGGCACCTAAATCATCACTTTACCACAAAATGCTCCTGAACCTGAAAACATACCTAATAGACTCCAAAACATAGATATTTATAATAAAAACATATTGAAAATATGACCAAAAGCGGGTCAAAATCATGGTCTATCAATAGCTGATCGCGGAACTTACTGCTATAAAGTGATGCCATTTGGTCTTAAGAATGCTGGTGCGACTTATCAACGACTCGTCAATCGTATGTTCTCCGAACAGCTCGGAAAAACAATGGAAGTGTACATCGACGATATGCTTGTCAAATCGCTCGAAGAGCGAGATCATGTCGTGCACCTTCAAGAATGTTTCAAGAGGCTCAACCTTCTTAACATGAAGTTGAACCCTACGAAGTGTCGGTTCGCCGTCGCATCCGGAGAATTTTTAGGGTACCTCGTCACTTACCGAGGAATTGAGGCCAACCCGAAACAAATCACGGAACTGATAGAGATGGTTTCTCCTAGAACGAAACCCGAGGTACAAAGACTGACCGGCAGGGTCGCGGAACTTAACCGCTTTATCTCGTGATCAACAGACAAATGTTTACCTTTCTACGAAACATTAAAGGGAAACAAAAAGTTTGAATGGTCCGAAGAATGTGAGAAAGCTTTCCCACAGCTGAAATATTACCTAGCCACCCCGCCAGTACTCGCGAAACCTGTAGCAAGAGAACCATTATTCCTCTACATCGCAGTGTCAACGACCGCCGTGAGTGGCGTCCTTATCCGAGAAGAACGCGGCGAACTAAAGCCGATCTTCTACGTAAGTAAGACACTGCTGGACGCGGAGACGCGATATCCGATGATGGAGAAATTGTCCATGGCAGTGGTCATGTCAACAAGAAAACTGAGACCATATTTTCAATCTCACACCATTATCATGCCCACTTCGTTCCCTCTCCGTACCATTTTGCATAGTCCCAGCCAATCAGGAAGATTAGCAAAATGGGCGATCAAGCTGCGCGAGTACGATATTGAATATCGCACAAAGACTTGTGCGAAATCGCAAGTACTCACGGACTTCATAGTGGAACTCCCAACGGGAAGCGCATTCAACCAAGAGCCGAACTCAACCTGGATCCTATACGTTGACGGATCCTCATCCAAACAAGGCTCCGGGATCGGCATCCGACTCGCATCCCCAACAGGAGAACTGTTGGAACAGTCATTCCGATTAATTTTCCACGCTTCGAACAACGAAGCCGAGTATGAGGCCTTGATCGCAGGACTACGATTAGCTCACGGTCTGAAGATTCGTAACCGTCACGCTTACTGCGACTCCCAGATAGTGGCTAGCCAGTTCAGCGGAGTATGCGAAGCAAGAGACGAGAGAATGGAAGCATATCTGATCTTAGTAAAAGATCTAACCCAAAAGTTCGATCAATTCGCCCTTACTAGGATACCTCAAGCGGAAAACGCCCAGGCAGACGCCTTGGCCGCCTTGGCATCCAGCTCAAATCCTGGTATGAGCAGGGTAATTCCCGTTGAATTCATCGAACACCCTAGCATCGGACCGCCCGTAGTCATAAACCTGATCAACGAACCGGAGGACGATATAGACGAAAACCATCCAGCCAAAGATCAGTCCGATTATGAATTCGATCGTCCGTGGATGGAAACAATTCTCGCATACATAAACATCGGAGAACTTCCACCGGAAAAATGGGCGGCCCAAAAAATAAAAACTCAGGCCGCACGGTATGTTTGTAGTTGACGGAGAACTTTACAAATGGAGATTCTCCGGACCACTGATGACCTGCGTGCAAGGGGAGAAAGCACAGCGGGTAATGCAGGAAGTGCACTCCGGATCTTGCGGAAACCATTCCAGCGGAAGATCTCTCACAATAAAAATCAAGCGCCACTGATATTTCTGGCCAACGATGGTAAAAGATTGCGAAGATTTCTCGCAAAAATGCGAAAAGTGCCAGTGGCATGCTCCGACCATTCATCAACCTGCCGAAGTTCTCTCATCTATCTCGGCACCATATCCGTTCATGCGATGGTCGATGGATATAGTCGGGCCAATGCACACATCAAAACAAAAACGCTTCCTTTTGGTACTGACCGATTTCTTTTCTAAGTGGGTCGAAGCCGACTCTTACGCAAGCATCAAAGACGCCCAACTAGAAAATTTCGTTTGGAGGAACATAGTCTGTAGACATGGAGTACCATATGAAATCGTGACGGACAACGGGTCTCAATTTATCTCGACTAGAATCGAAGCTTTCTGCGAAAAATGGAAGATACAATGGACCAAATCGACTCCAAGATATCCTCAAGGCAACGGACAAGCCGAGACCATTAATAAAAATATCCTCGACGGCCTCAAAAAACGCCTCGACGCCAAAAGGGCAAGTGGGCCGAAGGGCTCGAGGGAGTTTTATGGCGCACCGCACGACCCCGAGGTGAGCAACGGGCGAAACTCCTTTTACCCTCGTATACGGGACAGAATGCATGATTCCCGCAGAAGTTGAATTTCCAGGAGTATGCAGAAGGTTGCTCCCAGAAAGGGAAGAGTCAAACAACCTGATGCTTCTCGACGAACTCGATTTGATTATCGAACGACGGGATCAAGCCCTCATCCGAATTCAAAACTATCAGCAAGCGGCCGCAAAGTACTACAACGCAAACGTACGCGGTCGTAGATTTCACGAAGACAAACTAGTCTTACGAAAAGTCTTCCAAAATACCGCAGAACGAAACGCCGGGAAATTAGGAGCCAACTGGGAAGGACCACACAAGGTCATAAAGGTAGTCCGGCCTGGAGCATACGAAATCGCAAACATGGAGGGCACCAAAATTCCCAAAAATACTATCACTAGGCAACACGCCCGCAAAACGCTGAACTACAAGACGGCTTGATCCCCTTAAAGAGTACGTAGGCATCTTGTCGCAAGACAAGACCAGCCGTCCCCCCTCGTTAAAAAGGTGGGGAGTAGGTGAGTATACTCGTATACTCCCGAAATTTCAAACTCAAAATTTCTCAAACTTTTTCAACAAAAGTATCGAAAGAAAAAACAAAATTCTGAATATAGCGAGACGTCGCCAATGTTCGGAAAACCGTTCCTCTCCGAAAACAACAAACAGTCCGCCCGCGACTGTAAAACACACACAGCTTCTTAAGATATAGTCCCTTCGCGAAAGCCTAAACTACGAAAACATCTATCACTTAAAAATAGTTTGTTGCTGATCACAACAAACTCGCAACAGTCCTAAACAAACTTAAGTTATCTCACAGAGATAGCTCTGGAACACCCGACACAAGGGCAATAGCGCTATAAAAGAAATCCAAACTTTTGGTCAGCACTTCCGGGCAACTTAGAAATTGTTCCCGGTGAGATGCTCGATTCCAACCAAACGAATCGTATAAGCCGAGAACATATCGTGGATTCTACATCGGTATGGAATCAGGTTAAAATCGCAACAGGAAAAACGAAAGCCGACTAGTCATCGCATAGCCTCAATCCGAGAATAAACCTAGGTCTTGCCCTAAACCCAGCACACTAGTCGCTAACGTCTCAAGGCATGAATCGAGATCCTAAAGGCATGTCTCTTCGTCTATATCTAAACGCTCACTCGATTTGCTAAACATCCTAAAACGAGCAAACGAATAAGACGATCCATAAAGGGAAAGGAATGCGAGACGACAACTCCCGGACCCCCCTCAATATCAACTCAAAACAAAAAGTTTAAACGAAAAAAACTGATTGTTCATTACAAAAATAAAAGTTGCCTAAGCAACTAGGGATTCAAAGCCGTAAAAGGCCAGTCCTGAACAAGTACAAAACCTATTCTCGGCCAAACACATAAAAACCTAATTCTTAAGTCTCCTACGAGACAACAACTTCAGATACCCTCCGCACATGGAGTCTCATTCTCATCCATAGCATCACCAACTCTCGCAATAACACCTTCACCTTCGTCAGCAATCTCCGGCTCGTTACTCTCATCTGCATCTGGCTGAGGGGCGCTTTCGTCAGCAAAAATCGGGTCGGAGTCAGTTCCATCGACAGGAACATCCCCTTCGGTCGCACGAACCGCCAATCCCTCAAAATTCTTCATCTTGCGCTGGAGTCTGCGCAGCTCCGAAGCCTTGGACTTCTTTGCATCCTTCGCCTTGAGCAAAGAAATCGCGGTCTTTCCGAGATCGCGCTCCAAGTCGGTAATCCTAGCCTCGAATCGAGACACCTCCGCGGAATGCACGTCCTATATCACCTTCAATTTCCCCTCGAGCTGAGCGGACCTCTTGGCTAAACGCTCAACTTCGGACCCACACTCTTTGATCATCCCATCGATCAACGAAAAAAACTAAAAAAGCCAAGATAGACGGTCAGATACGAATTAAAATTATAGTCTTTTTAAACGTATGTTCGTAAGCCTGTACCTTGGCACGGTGTTGCGACATTGAAACCAAGCTTGGCGCCTTGCTTGACGAAGCTCCAGTATCCAGACCCTTTGTGCCTCTCTTTCTCTTGGGAGCATCGGGGTTTGAGAAAGGTCTCCTACGACCTTTGGCTGGAGCAGATAGCGTTGCGCTAAGCGCCGGAAGTCCCAGAACAATCACCCTCTTGGCCGGAGGAGGAGGCCTCAGAGTTGTAACCGGTTCGACCAAGGTAGGAGCCGTAACCGGTTCGACCACGGTGAGAGCCGCAACCGGTTCGACCGCAGTAGGAGTCGCAACCGATTCAACCACGGTGGTAGCCGCAACCGTTCCAACCTCGGCAGAAAGCGCTACATTCAGCAAGGGGCGGAACAGCAGACAAATCCGACGGTTCGATAACGACACCCGTCGAGGATTTCACTACCGTATCCGCTGTTTCGTCCAAAATAGCCTTGATCTCTCTCGAAAGAATGGTTGGGTCCACCGGGGGTACGCCACTCGGCACTGTGTTCTCCTTAGCATCACTGCGATCCATCTCCTCTTGAAACAAGAGAAACTCAGAAATCCGAGCATCCTGCGAATGTGCCATAGGGTTGTCACTAGCTGGGACCTCATGGTTTTGTTGATCACCTTGGGAAGAAGACATCTTGAAAATTTTCTAGAGAGAAGTTGGAGAGAAACTTGAGAGATGGAAGATATGAGAAGTAATGATCGAATACTTATAGAAAAGAAGAGCTCATCCCTCGTAATAAGACAAATCGGAGCCGTAGATTCCGATTAAAGGAACTCCAGCAGCCCGCAAAAACTTTCTCCGAAACTTGCGAGCTGGGGGGCTAAATGTTGGTGTCAAAAAACTGTAATCTCGAAATCAACGTTTACAATAACTTCTGTAAAGATAAAATCATTACTTTCCACGGAATACAAAATCGTTTTATAAAACTCGAGAAAACGTTTTATAAAACTCGAGAAATTGTTTTATTAAACTCGAGAAATCGTTTTATAAAACTCGAGAAATCGTTTTATGAAAGAGATTTCCGAACAAAGGAAATCCGCGGAAAACTCGGAAGATCGTTATCCCAAAAGAACGAAACGAACGTCCGATTACAAAATCGTCCGAGTTAAGCACAAAACCGTGAAAAACAGAAACCGCCGTAAAACGCGAGCTAGTCCCATCACGACTAGCTCGCCGAACGGCGAGCTGAGCCAGCCGACTTAGCTCGCCGTTTGGCGAGCTAGTCCCATCGTGACTAGCTCGCCGTAAAACGCGAGCTAGTCCCATCACGACTAGCTCGCCGAACGGCAAGCTGAGCCAGCCGGCTTAGCTCGCCGAACGGCAAGCTGAGCCAGCCGGCTTAGCTCGCCGTTCATTGAGCTAGTCCCATCCCGACTAGCTCGCCGAACGGCGAGCTAGAAGCTTCTCGGGTAGCTAACCGTACGTCAAGTCGACCATCCCGAGCCTCGATCTCCCACATCCCCGATTCAAGGCTTACGTCCTTCGACACAATCATGTTCCGAACCATGGTCAAAATGTCTCCCGTTTCGTCTCGATCCGTCCTATCGTTTGAGTTTTACGATAAAAACTACAAAACTTTGTTTTCTCGGAAAGAACTCGAGGAAATCGTATAAAACGGCAATGGTTAAACGAAACACTGAACATTGCCTAAACTATACGATTTATTCGAGATTTTTCGAAAAAATCGTAAAAAACGCGTTTTTAATAAAAACGTGGAGTGAATCGTAAAAAAACGGCAACGATTAACCGAAGACAACAAACATAGCTAAACTTTACGATTAACTCGGGGAATTTACTAAAAATGGCATCGGATCAGGAAACGATCTCGTACAAAGTCGCAAAATGGATTTATCGCGAAACAGCTCGGAAGGTCCTAAAACGTGATAAAAGCCCATCTCGCGATTTTAACAAATCTAACCCGAAGATACGATGACACTTTGACGATTTACCGCCAGAAGGAAGATAAATGTCAAGTTTGAAGATAAATAGAAGATTTCCGCGGGAAAAAAGGAAAGATCGTGATAAATGGAAGATTCTCGATAAACTCGAATCTGGGCGAACTGGAAAGACTAAACCGCTTAGGAAGGGAGTATCTAAGCAAGAGGCATAGGGCAGAAGCAAGGGACACGAAAACCAGACCTAGAGAGGCGGCTGTTAGCTTAGAAATTTAGGACTTAGCGCTTAGACTAGCAAGCCAGATCCTTAGAACATTTCGACGTCTAAGTTCTGCAATTCTCTCTTGTAACAGTTGTCGATCTCTTATTCAATAAAAAGCTTTCACACAAATTCTTTATCTTCTATTCTTTGTTGTTCATCCATATTTTGTTGATTTCGTTTGTTTTAGTGATTTCCGTAGAGATCCAGGACCTCGGGAAAATCGGGGTTTTCCCTAAGTTTCCATATTTGACAGAAAATCGACATTGTAGATTTCGGTTCCCACAATCTCTGTAGTTGGTTCCTCTCTTACTTTGTCTCCCAAAGGGTGTAGGTGCTTGCATCTTGTCTGATTCTATGGTATTAGACGTCATCTTGGTTGCAATACATATTTTATAGCCAGTTGTTGCCCTAGTAGGAATTGGAAAATTTCAAATTTCCTGAAGTCGGTGGCCTCAAAATTGATAGATGTGTGCATGTGCGTGTCGGTCGATTGTTGATGTCGTTTTGACTGATGAGGAAGAGTATCGATTGATTTTCGTAAATCCGTGTCGATCAATTTCTTGAGCTTTGTCTTATGTATGGGCTGTAGGCGTCTATCGTCTGTAAGAATGGCATGGGTCTCTCTAGCATACTCCTCATCATAATCCTCAGCATGCTTCTCTTTATGATCCTCTGAATATGATATGATTGCAGTGCCTATTGCAAAACTCTCATGGAAACCACTATCTGCCCAATTGCCTAAAGAGTAGTCATCATGTTTGTTGTTGGTGGCTTGAGAGGCAAAACTTGGATAGTAGTGATCGGGTAGGGTTCCATGCGTGGACTGTCTGTCGATCGATGTGTCTTGATGTACATCGGTCGCCGGCTGGTTGATGGAATCAGTCGATGACATTGAGTGTGTATCAATCGATTCTGAATACTCGGTTTCATACTCAGCTCTGCAATGGCAAGCAGCGAGGAATCCAACATCTCCAGTCTCTATAAAGTGTACATGTTGCTTAACAACACGACCATGATCATAAAAAATATTTGGATCAGCTAAAGTAAGACCAAACTTGTTAGTATTCATGGCCACAATATTCATGTCACAAACTGCTCCTACTGTGGCCAAGAAAGCTCTTCCAAGTAAGAGTGAAGAATTCCAGTTCAGCTTGATATCCAGCTGATGAAAATCTACATAAATGAGTGCATTACCAATCTGCACCTCCAGGTCTTCGATTATACCTCCTGATTTCCTCTCGAAACAATCCAAAAAAGTGAATGATTCTTGTGAAGGTTCTACCTTCAAACCCAGATGGTCTGTCATGACCTTTGGTAGGATGCTGACTAATGCTCATGTGTCACATAGTGCATGCGGAAATTTAATACCTCTCACTGAACATGGTACTGCAAACTTTCCAGGATCACTATTCTTCTTCATTGTGATCCTATGTTTCATCATTTCCCTGACTTGATGAAACATTACCCTAATCTTCTCCTCAATGTCCATGGTTTCTATGAAGTACATCCACAGTCTGTGGGTAAAGTAAATCTCCTCAAAAGGTTTGTCCAGTGGGATCTTGAAACTCTCTTAGTGAAACCATCCATCTCCTTCTCATTAGGTTCCCTTTTCAGATGTTTAGGAACCTTCTCCATCCTTTTCCTCAGGGTTCTTCCAGTAGTGACCTTGTCAACATTTATAGGCTCTGTTGCAGGTTGGAAGTTTTGGTTGATGATGGTCGTAGTGCGTTGATTCGTGATATGTCGATTGGGGGTAAACGCACTCGTCATGTGAGAGAGGTGCGTCGATCGATGGGATCTCTTTCTTGTCGATCGATGGCATGATCTCTCTGTCGATCGATGTCTGGCTCATGATGTTGATCGATGGTGGAGTAAAAAGGGCTGGGTGGATGTGGGTGTCTTTTTGCGAACTCCTCATGAGTCAAAATCTGGATTACATTGCACGATACAGTCGACTCAGTTTGTGTCGATCGATCTGCATAAACATCTGTCGATTGATCTATGTCGAATTCTTTCTATCGATGTTCACTAGGTGGCGTCAATAAATGCAAAGGTGATTCGCCAGAGTCGAACAATTTTTCCTCCTCGAAATCGTCCTCTTTCATCTTCACATGTCGAATTTCTTGCCAAAAATCATCACCCAGTATGGCCTTGACGTGGTTTTTCATTGCTTCATCCCCTTCTTGCTTCTTAAGAGCTTCTCTAGTCTGAACCACCTTAGTCTTAAACTTCCTTATCTGAGTACCCAAAGTATCAATCTTGGTGTTCAGATCATTGTCGATGGAATCAATCTTCCCATTAAAATCCATTGTTAGCATTTGCTGTCCTTCAAGAACCTGATCAAGCATAGCTTCAATCTTGCTCTTTTGAGTCTGTTGTAGCTGCTGCTGTAGGGTTTCTGATATTGTAAATTCTGGTTGAAGTTACTTCTCTGGCCATTACCACTGAAGTTCCAAACTGATTTCCAGACCTCTAAAATCCAGTTCCTCCAATTCACATCTTCTTTTAACTCTGAATCTATATCCTCTGCATCTTCAGCTGAGCAAACATGTCTCATAAGTATCTGGTTGACACTATCCAACTTAGCTTTTACTTCATCCATTTGTTCCTTCCCAAGGAATACTACAGATTTCCTCCTTTCAGAATCAGTGTTCTTGGTGATGCTGATGTTTGCTAGATTCTCAATAAGCCTCACAGCTTCTTCTAAATTCATGGTGTTGAAACTCCCATTGCTTGATGTATCAAGAGCCATCGGATACTTCAAAGCGACTCCTCTAAACAAAATGCTGAGTAGCTGCACCTCATTGAATCCATGTGTGGGCAGTCACGCTGGAAGAACTTAAATCTGATACAAGAGTCTTTGAAAGACTATCCAGCTTTTTGTGTAAAGGTATGAATCTTGCTCCTCAGTTCTTCAGCTCGTGCCTCATCAAAGAAATTGCGCAGAAACGTATTCTTGATATCAGCCCAGGATGTAAGAGAGCTAGTGAGTACTTGAAGAGCTTGAAAAGTAGGTAGTCCTCAGGGACTCCCTTAACTCTAATAGCAGCAATAAGATCCTCAAACCTCTCAAGATGGTCCATAGGATGCTCATATGGCAACCCATAGTAGGGTATATGTGCCACAAGTGTGTAGTACTGGGGCTAAAACTCGAAATTTTCCCTCTTGACGTCTAGAAGACTGTTGGTATAGTACTGGTCTGGATGGTTATAGTCTGCCAAGGTCTTGGATCGAGTGGCCTCATCAGTATCAGTTTCAGGGGATTACATTCCCCTGAGTATCTAGTTTTTGACTTGTTGCATTACGTAGATGACCTTCCTGGTCATACAGGTCTCCATTCTCGTTTGCGGTTAGTATCAGAGGCGCAACCATGTCTCGTAGCTGAGTATCGATCGATGTACAAGGTGTGGTATCGATCGATGTCGAATGATGAGAATCGGTCGACGAAGAGTTTTTGGTGTCGATCAATGTGAGAGCGAGGTTGATTATCGTCTAATGAGAATCGGTTGATACGCGAGTGTTGCTATCAGTTGATGTGGAGGGTAAGTATTTGCGGATCGAACGTTCCAAGCTTGCTGGGTCTTCTGAAAGTAGCAGTTGTTTTTCCTTGTTGCTTCTGGTAATCTTGTGCATGCACATGAAAAATCAAGAAAAACAAATTATCAGAAGATGATAAAGAAAAAGAAGAAGAAAAACCTAGAATTATTAGACTAAATCTAATGGCGATCAAAGCATCCCCGGCAACAGCGCCAAATTTGATACGTGCTCAGATTACCCTAAGAAGCACTTACTCTCTCAAATAAGAGATATATTGTAGTACTTAGGGATCGAATCCACTAGGAGCTACGGAACCACTTAAACATAATCAAAAAATAATACTAGGTGAATATTAAATGTAAAATCGCAGTAAACAAGTAAACAGAAAATAGTAAATATTCTAATTGAGCAAGACAATTACTCGATAGAATGAAATGAGGGTTTTGAACTTAAATGGAAAGGCATTAGACTTATGGCTTTTATTAAGGTGTTGGAAATTATAATCTTATAGGTGCTGATTAGTTGTTTGCATGGTATTAAAGAACTTAGCTATCTTAGTAACATATTTACTAAACTCTCGCTTAATAAATAAGTCTATTGACTAGAGTGTTATTGACCCAAACAAGAATTTTTGTTCTATAACAGTGTTGATAGATTATTCTATAGGAATATTGATCGATACACTTTACACGATGTCGATCGATTTCCAATGGGAATATCGATCGATGCGGCTAGTCAAGCGTTATACACGAGTTAATCTATACACTATGGACCCCCTAGATCAAGCGTTCGCCTTCTCTCTAGTAAAAATCATATCTTAATCAGGATGTATTCAAGATTATCAGAGTTATATAAGGATGCTTAAACAACCTAACAATCCTATATTCAGGTTTCTAGTTAGCAAGTCTAGAACATAAGCATTAAGAACATCCTATTAATGAATACCACAACAAACGATGCTATAGTTGGGGCTAATCCCACTAACCTATTTAAACCCTAATTCTAACAAGTGAATTACTCAGACATGGCTAAGCAATACATAACACAAGCAAAGTAATAAAACTGCATAATTATAGATGATAGAAATCAATGGTTTTCTAATCACAAATCTTTCTGTTGATCTTCTTTCCCAAACTATAAATCCTAAAAACCTTTTGCTGTGAAAAGAATACAAAAAAAACTCTCTTTGTCTCTAACAATTTGGCAGAGTATATAAACTTAGGTTAAAACTCGTCCGGGTATAATCATAATTTGGTGAAGTTTGGAATTTAAGTCGGCTGTCTCGCGAATTAGTCTTCCGCGCCTTCGGCATCGATCGATTATGCAGAGTGCATATCGATCGACGTGAGTCACTCCGTGTCGACCTCGTTGTCTTGTCGATTCCGAAATCGAGTGATTTCTCCAATTCTCTCTTAAATGCTCCAAAAACATAACTTTTTTCCAAAATACTCATGAACCTATAAATATGCTTAAAAGATTCTATAATATAATGAATAGTTATAAGACACCAATATACCATAACAAAAAGTGGGTCAAAATTATGGTACATCAAGGGGTTTGGTGGTTTCAGCTCAACATTCGCAGCCTCTAGTGCATCTGAAAATCTTCTTTCTCCAGGATATGGTCGTTGGGCTTGTGCTTTAGTTATTTTCTCCAGTTGAGAAGTCTGATCATTGATCTTTTGTAAAGCTTCCTTGAGTTGGTTAGTGCTTGCCATGAGTTGGGCAGCTTGATCTTGTTTTGGCATCTTTCTCATATCTCATAGTTTTTCCTGAAATCAATCTCAGAAAAACAAGTAAGGTATAGAGGAACGTCTGGTCAAACCAAATAAACCATAATGCAATTATGTAATTTTACACTAAAACGAGAAATATGCAATTATGGACCTAAATTATATAAACTATGCAAGAAAATGATTTTTTTCTTTTGGTTTTATTGATGCAACTCGAAATGATGACAATATGAAATGATATCAAACACAAATGGGAAGAAATATGGAAATAAAAGTAGCAATGAAATTTTTTTTTTTTTTATTTTCTTTATATGAAATGCAACTAACCAAATGCAAACAAATATGAACTAAAATAAGATGAATGATTTTTATTTTTCTTTTTATTTTTTCTGGATGCAATATATGGTACGAAATATATGCGAAATAAAATGATATGCCTTTTTAATTTTATATTTTTTCAATGCAAGATTCAACAAGAAAATATGGTATGCAGATTTTTTTTTTCTTTTTTTTTTTAATGAATGCACAAGATCAAAAAAATGGTAAGGGGAACTGGGGAGAATGAATGCAAAAAATAAAGTGTTAACAAATTTTAAATCCTAAATGATCAAACACAAAATAACTTGTCTCCCTTTTATGGTTTTCATTTTTTATTCAGATGAACAAGAACAACAAAATAGAAAAACAGTTTTTATGGCTTTTTCGATTTATGAAGAAAACAAATGCAAATAAATGAAATATGATGCAAGGAAAGAATGGACCTGATTCAATATCTATTAGGTCTGATACCGAAATGTTGTAAGCATATGGGATAACCCACGATTTGGTTGGATGATGGAATCAAACTACAATCTGGAATCAAAGAGAATGTATTTCATGAGTTTTTATGATGCAAACCGAAACAAATATAAAAACGAATGAGATGTAGTTTATGATATGAATAAAACAAGATAAATAAACAAAGGGTAGGATGGAATCAGGCTCCTGGACTTGAGTCTCTCAGCCTGATCAAGAGATGATTGAAGTGAAATGAGATTATGCATTGCTGGATGTGTATCACTCTCAAGCTTGGCAATTGGATGGGATGAACGAGATCGATTAATAGACACCACAAATATCTATGGAAGGGATCCTTGATAAGCTTGGACGCTCAAGAGCTGTTTCTCACACACTCAAAATATTTAGAACAATAGTTTTGAGAAAACTAGAAAAACTAAATAATTCATATTACTTTAAAGGATGGGTTTGTTTACAATGAAGCAAGGACTGAGCTTATATAGTCTCGACATAAGAACTCTATAACAGTCTAAAATGACTAAAGAAAACTAATAAACTCGGAATAATAAACTTGGAAGCAAAGGCTTTGATGGCTCCATGGAATATTGCATTTAACTTGATTTATCCCTTCTTCCCAAAGAATAAATGGAGACATGTATCTTGATAGCTTATGGACGTGGCCATGATCTTCAACCCTTCCTGAAATACTCCTTGGTCTTAACAAAAGATAAGATAGCCGTTGGTCTTGGACAAAAGTCTGTAGAATCTCATTCAAAGCAGTTTATGTAGATGTTGCCAAATAAGGAAGGTTGAGGGAGAGATATCCGCCTGATTTCTTGGGTGTTGGTGCATCTTAGGATTTCATGGATGCCTTCTGAATGCTCTATAGTATTTTGTGGTTTCCATAGAAAGGTTTGGTTCGAGCCAAATCGAATTGGTTGAAGGCTTTCCCAAATTGATGTCGGTTTGACCGGTTTGGGAAAATTGAGCAAACCAAGTAGATCCCTGGTTGGATTGGATTTCGGGTTTGGTTCTTCTTGATCTGTACTCCTAAAAGGCTTTCCTCAATATAACAAATGGCTTCAATCAAGGCCTCTTCATGGTTGGACTTGTATGGACCAAAATAGGGTTGAATTTGCCCATTGGATGCTGAGAAGATGAGCTAACTTTTAAAATCCATAACTCCTAATTTCCGTGTCCATTTGTCCTCTTATTGGACTCTTTAGAAAGCTGATAAACTTCTCTTGACTTCTAAAATTGGTTTTGGCTCAGGCCGCTTTTTTATTGGGCTTGAATCTTCTTCTAAAGGCTGGTACTCCCAGATGGACGGGCTGAGGAACCTCCTGTTTGTAAAATCTATAGCTTTCTGTTCCGGATAGTTTTTCTTGAACTTAAAAGCCTCAGTAATTTCTTGATGAGTTAGAGCACCTCCATTGGGAGGTTTTTACGGCGGGATTCTTAGCGAATTTAAGAACCAGTCTCTTAACTTTTAAACATGCATATGTAATTTCTTAACTAATCAGAGTTTTTATTGTTGCAGCCAACAAGGGCATGAAGAATTTAGGTCCAAACTTAGCTAGTTTTAACCTAGGCTAATGTACTTGATGCAATATATTATTTCTTATGACTTCAGGTTTTGTTTTCAAACTGTATCAGTAAGACTTATGTGTAATGACTTAAGTATTTGCTATATATTTTATAAATTGTTTTGTTTTGTTATGATGTTTCTATTTTGAAAACAAATTATCGAAAACAAACAAATTATAGCTCTTAGGCAAAATAACAATAGAATAAAAATAGCTTATTATTTTGAGAACTATTTTTTGAGAACTATTTTTGTGATAAAAATATGTATCATAATCATGTTGTAACAAAAAAAACAGTGCCATAGATTCGTTAATAATAGCACCTACTTATTGTTATCGTATATGCATATTTCGTAACGTCACATAAAAAAACTATTGTAGGAGCTACCTATGATGATTGCCGTATACATAGCATTTATGTTCAATATCAAACATCTAATATAGTATATAGCCCGCGCTAACAATGTACATATTTATTTTAGTGTGTACTAAACCAAAGATCAAACGTTTTTATGGAAGTCTCTCAGTGATGTGTTACATGTTGAAGATGGCCTTCCAAAGCAAGGGGTTAAGGTTGATGGTTAATTTTAGGTTTGTGCTAGAGATGGTGAATCCATAAAACATGTTCTGTACTTGTGTGATATTGCAAAATACATGTTTTAGCTGTTGAGGATATTATGTTTCCTCTATTGTCTCAAGATATGAGATATGGCTATACCAACTTTCGTCCCCTTCCTAGGTTAGTAAAGACATCAGATATCAGAACAAGTTATTGTTTGAATGATAGCTTTTTAATGAGATTAAGACTGTTAGAAAATTACTTAAAAATTAATTCTTTTATTCATTATCAGTGTTTATTTAGTTTATTAGGTAATGTAATTATTTTACTCTAGATTTATAAACATATAGATGACTATTTTGTTATAAAATTTAATTAATTTTTGTTTTAAACTTGATGTAGTCAATTTTAATTTTTTTTTAATGTCTGATAATCCTAAAAGCCTTATAGTCTTTTTAGGATTAGGTCAGGCTTTGAAATATAAATTCAAATTTTTTAGGTCATACTAATCAAATTTAGTTAACAATAATCTTAACTACTTTTGAGCCAGATCGGATCAGACCAGTTGACATCCATACACAAAATACTGAATTACTCTCTCTATTTCAATATATATATATATTTTAGAAAAAAAAATTTCTAAAAACAATTCTATATATCATTTTCAATCCATTAATTAATGTTAAATTGTAAATTTTAAAATATTTATTAAAATTATAGTGATCAAAAGTTATGAGGAATAATATATTACTAATTTAAATTCATAATTTTTTAGTATGTATTAAAATATGAAAACACACATCATATTGAATTAGAGGTAGTAGTACTTTGATTTATCGCTAATTTTGTATCATTTAAAATTGAAAAAAAAGAAAAGAAACATACCTCCACAACCTGGGTCCCCCACCTCGTAGAAGTGTGTCTTTATCTACACTTTTTGTCCTTTGTTTCATCTCTCCCCCACCATTCTTTCTCCGCTTCTTCTTTCTCTTCTTTTTCCCTATTCCACATAAAACCGTTTTCATGTCTTCCTCCTCTTCAGCTTCCGACAACGGTGATTCCCTCGGTGGTCCTAGCTCCGTGGTTAGTAGAAGTAGCGACGTTTTTGAGGCCCCATCTCCATCTCGCCCTCGCTTCGCCGCCAACGACGTCTGGCCGGAACCTTTCCTCGAATCTCTAGCCGTTCAAGTCGCCGTTGATGCTTCCTTAACCGTAGGCCTCCTAGCTGCCGCACCCGCACTTGCCAATGTTTTTCGGGTCAGTTCTTTATAATAGTCTTGTAACGTTCGAGATACATAAATATTCATTTTTTAGAGTATATCTCACTCGACGTACATGACACTATCAGAATTCGTTTATTATATATAAGCTAGAAAAATTCGCCACATAGATCTAACAAGGACAAACAAAGTCAAAATAGTTGTAGGCCACCATATATCTAACAAAGACAAAACAAAGTCAAAATAGTTGTGGGTCTACAACTTCAGAGGAGGGACACAATCTCGGTCTAGTCAAATGCACTCCTTGTTTCGTCTTGTACTTCAGTTATTGTTTCTAGAGGCTTGAAATTTTATTTTGCATATATTTCTTGTATCATTTGAAATGTCCATTTTAAAATTTTCTTAACTCGAGATCACAAAATTATAATTTTTTATCAACATCATAAACTCATAACTTAATGATTGAAATTATATTAATAATTGAATTATGAAGAGACAAAAAAAAACTGACCTTTAGAAAGGTAACCGCCCTTTCTGAGTTGTTATGATGGGTCCAAGTTCAACTTTTATGTCTAACAAGACGACATTAAATTGATGTCTCTTTCACATATCATATGGTTTTGGGACTTTATTTTTCTTTTTCGTTTTAGAAACTTTTTGTCTTCCATTTACCCAATAAGTTTATTTTTTATTAGTCTTCGCTTTCTCTCGCCAATTTTTGATACCTTTTAATGTCTATTTTTGGATCCACAAAGGAGACGATACAACCCCATATCGTTTGTATATTTTTGTGAAATTTGGACATGATAATTCTAATACTGATTTTATAAATGGATAGGTTCCAAAGTCAAGGTTTTTTACTTATCGGCTTTAAGATCTTCCTATATTGGCATGATAAAAAGAAACTTTTTAAAATAAGAAATCACATTTTGACTGAAAAGCCCTTCCAGTAATAATTAATTTAAACACTTTCTTGACTCAAAAAGAGTGTCGATAGACATTAGGCACACTGATTAATCCGATGCCCGATACATTTGATAGGGTATTTTATATCATTGCAACGATATTTATCTTTCCAAAATCCAAATATAAAATCGTCGAAAGTGACCTCTCAAGATAGACTCATAAAACTAGAAAATGTCGTTGCACATTTAAGAACATTTAAAAGAGAATGAAAAAGAAACCTAAGTAAGGTCCTGTCATTTTGCATCGCCAGTGTTAAGTCGTACATTATCATTACGACGTTAGGTTATTAGATACATATATAGAACTATTCAACATACCCATGATTTTTTTCATTTTGAAGAAAAACATATCCATAATTTTTTCATCTTAAAAAATATACATGATTTAAGTATTAAAACAGCCATACATATTTTTCTTTTCGATAAATCTGTCATAATGAATTTACTATGTTTTAGAGCCAACACATATATGTCGTTTTTTCTCATATCTAGTCGAGGAATAATAGCATATGAATACATATGTATATTTTATGCATACTGGTTATGTTATTTTTTCCTGCCAATAGCATGATGCAGTGAGTAATACATACTGAGCTTCTGACAACTTCGCATTCTATTTTCTCCTATCTCCCTAAGTGTAAATTTTGACTAATTCCATGGTATCTTCTAGTAAATTCAGTTTTCATATGGGCATTTAAATATATGTTAAGTGACAGCATGGTCTAAAGCATAAGACTTTTGTCAGAGATTTAAGGGTGTAAATAGAGTTTTCATTGTAGTTTTTCTCTATGAAATTGATCATGGATTCATCTTTTCCATGGAAGTCGGTTTCGTCTTTTGTTACTTTCCTTAATATTTTCAGTCAAAAAGACAGACAGTATGGGCACAACATATGCCAAAAAGCACATGGAACCCAATGTTAAGGGTCTCTTTGAGCACGTGGTACCTCTAAATTGTATTATGTTCTTTACATTTGAGTCTCAAACACAAAGTGATTTTCTGAATAATATCTTAGAAATTAGAACATGGTTAAGTATTTCCTTTCCATGCATATATATAAATATTTTATAAACATGTCTTTAACGATTTTTTTTTGGTAATTTGCTCAGTAATATAATGATTCTCAACTATTATCCTTTTTATTGTACTGATTATTATCTGCCATTCTGCAAGCTGGCTGATGAACACCATCAGTTATATGTAATGCATTATGTCTCATTTGTAAAGCCGCAAACTAAATCTGGTAAAACTAAGAGAAACGTATAGTTCGCTTACTCCCTCTTAAGTCACAAGTTCAATAGTCAACTGTCGAATATGATGAATGTTATCATGCCCTAGATTATTGTCTCGTAGTCTTATTTGCTAAATGCTAACGTATGGTTAAGTAGATCTATTTTTCGTTTAAAAATATGTTTCTAGAGCGTAAGGCACGAATTCGAATACAATACTTTGTGTTCAACGAAGAATAGAGATATATATCTAACATATTATTAGCTGTCTATACATACATAAATTTTGAGAACGTAGGTCCACGGATTCTTGGAGAGAGAGAAAGTATCATGTATATGTGTAAAATTGTGTATTTATGGGAAGCTCTACTTAAAAAAAAAAAAAGCTTAAAGCTATCCTTTCTTGGAAATGAAAGAGAGATAAGCACGCTTGTTGGCAAAGTCGTAATCTCATGTTCAGCTTAACTTTGTTATTTCCTCTCATTTAATATCTTCTCATCTGTCCTCTAATAAATTACCTAATAAAAAACTATATCGTTTGTTTTCTTTGGGTATTATTGTGCAATTGATTTGCTTTTTCTTTGGACATGAGACTAGGGCTTCTCTCGTTATTCCTTTTACTAGGCTTCTGTTGCTAAATCTGTAGCTTGCAGAGATTGATTAGTCGCGTCAATTGAACATACACATAGCTAACATTGTCATAATAAATAAATTTAGAACAGTGAGTTGTTTATTCGTTGAGTAAGACAGAAAGACATATATACGCAGAGCTTGTGTCTGAATCTGTCGTTGTCTTTCCATCTTCCTAGTCCCTATATAGTATTTTTCATGCTTCGTTGCAGGCCTAGTAATATCTTCTTTCTATGTGCATTACTATTGTCATTTATTTATTTATTGACTCTTCTTTTTGTTACATTCAATTAAAGTGAACTTGATATATTTTCAGGTAAATATAGTAATGCAGATTTACTAATAGTATTCAAATGTAAATATCAAACCATTTCTGCCAATCCAAACAAAATTAATTACTGTATTTAAATATTTTTCCTTATGTGACATTTATTTAGTAAGCTACTAAAATACTATGATGTGACGTTTATCTTAAGCTGATACTAATACTCTATATTTCACTGATATCTGTTATTATTGTAGGTATCCACAATGTGGCAGGCTGTTTCTCGTTCGGATCATCTATGGCAACTCCTTTCTCGCCAAGTTTGGGGAAGAACCCGTTTGATGCATGACACATGGCGAGATGAGTTTATCTACCATCATCGGACGGCTAGAAACTTTCAGATGCGTTCTTACGTACATTTCACCCTCAGTTTTGATCTGTCTGACGTGGACGAGCCGGATAGTCTCTCTTGCCGCTGTCTCAGACTCTCCGATCTCTATTTAGCAGCAGGATTCGCTGACGGAACAGTCCGTCTCTTTCTTTTGAGCAGCCGTCTCCACGTCAGGACACTTCGTCCGCCTCTACGAGACCGTTTTGGAAGATTCTCCCGAGCAGTCTCAGGCATTGTTATCTCTGGTTCCAGATTGGTTTTCGCCACGATGGATGGAGACATCCACGTGGCGGAAATTGACGGCGTGGGTAGTCACACGCGCACAGCTTTCCTCGGAGATATCGTTAACGACGGCGCGTTAGTGGATTTCACGGGCTGTGGACGGTACTGGATCGGTCTTTTCGCTGGTGTACCGGGTCGAGCTTTTCACATTTGGGACTGTATTAGTGAAGAAACAACATTCATTGGTGGTTCCCTAACCGATCCAGAAGCTGTTATGGGATGGCACACGTTAACGGAGGTAACGACGTCTCTTGGCCGGCTTCGAATCTCCGGTAGAGAAACAGCGGTGGCGTGTACTCAGTGGAGAATCATGGTGATTGATCTGAGAAACCAAGGAGTGATCATTGGAGAGGACGAAGAGCTACGGAGAGGACTTATAGTGACGGGTTTTGACGCTAACGATGAGGCTTACGTTAGAATGGATAGCAGGGGTAATGCTATTGTGCGCAGAGTGAGGACGCAAGAGACGGTTTGTGAGTTTCGCGTGAGCAGAGCTGTGCAGAGAAGAGTGATGGGTTGTGTTAATAGACTGCACGCGCTAATGTGCGCAGGAGGAGTGATGCGCATATGGGAAGTAGAGAGAGGAGGAGAATATCTATACAGTTTTAGAGAGAGAGTTGGAGAAGTTGATGCTATTGTTGCTGACGATAGACACGTGGCGGTTGCTTCATCTTCATCAATGGCTATGAGTACTATACATCTGTGGGACTTCGGTGCACTGTAGCGTTCCAGATTATAACGTGTGGTTGATTAATTAAAGAAAAAAGGTACCATTTTCTCTGAAAAAGCGAAGCCCTAAACCTAGGTGTATATGTAGGTTTCCAGAATTTTAATTTAATTGGGAAAGTGACGGATTGGAGATGGTGACAGGAGGGTGAGGTTTACAAGGGAGATTGATTCTCTTCTACAGAGTTTGACCAAAAGTATGTTACTGTTTTTGTCTAAAACCAAACAAAGTGGACTTTTTCTTATCGCTTTTTTCTGACGTTTAGGGTTCTCATATTAATTCTGACGTTGTACGAGATGTTATTCTTCATTTTCCATTTGTTTTTTCTTGCTTGTATTATTATTTGCAAATGCTTAACTTTTATCTAAAAGATATTTGGGGAAACTGTTTTTTTAGACCGGTAGGTTTGGACATTATCCCTTTAGTATAAATTATATTTGTATTATTTTTGATTCTAATGCCCTTTATTTATTTCTGAAATTATTAAAAAAAAAGATTTATGAACCAATTTTTTTAAAAAAATTGAACATAATGATGAAATCCCTATATGTATATAGTGATATTTTTTTCTTGTTTTAAAAATATGTAAATCATAATTTCATATATTGTTATATCGATATTGGAATCCGTATACTACTGATTAGAATACGAAATCCACTTTTTTCACTATTTCTACAAATTACAGAATATGTTCTCTACGGAAATAATAAGAATCTAAAATAGTTTGGAATACACATTCTACGCTTAGCATAGAATTCTAATACTCGTAGAAATTGAAATCTAAACTTTTACTTGAATCTGAGATTAGTAGAAATCGGAATCTACATTCTTACAACGTTCTAATACATCTAAAAACTGATTTCAAAACTTCGTACCGAGTTCTACCTTTAGTAGAATATGAATTCTACGGATAAATATTATTAGATCCGAAAATATAGGAAGAACATATTAGAAAATATTCAGTTTCCATATTTAAAATTCAAAGACAAAAACGTTTTCTAAAAAGAAAAATCTTTGCAAAATATTCTCACGGTTATTCTCACGGTTCTTCTCACGCCTCTTCTCCATTCTCCCCAAAAGTTTCACAGTCTTTACCTTGTTTCTGCCATAATTCATGTCTATGCCTCATGTGGTGTTTGGAAATCGGTTGTAGCTTCAGGTTGAGGTTGAGAAAACCTGGAGGTTTTCTGTTGAGAAAAAGAAATGGGGAAGGATACTTGCTTTGGAATTGAAGTCCTCTCTGGAAGAGTTACAGAAAGTTGTTATGAGGATTTTGGTTTCCAAGATAAGGATGTTGATTTGGATGTCACTATAGGGCAGGTACAAACCCATATGACGCCTTCGGCTATCAAATATAAACAAACATGTTTGCTTTAACGCCAAACTTGCTACTGTCAAAGCTAAGCATACTTGTTCTTCTTTGTATATTTTTTCATGTTTTATGTAATTATGAAAGTGGAAAAGTTGGTCGCAAATTGGTTAATGTAAATGTAAAACATATAAAGAAATAAATTAATCATTTGTTAATGCATAAATGTTTGCCTAGACTCCGAATAATAATCTTTACTGACTAGCTATTATTTAAACATTGTGAAATACGCAGAGCATGCATTGCTAAAAAAGAAGAATCAAGCTTTTCAACACAGAGATTAGTTACAACCATCGATGATTCTGTAGCCGAAGCTACATGCTACCCTTAAGTAAAAGATGATGAACAAAACTGGGTAGACTAATAACATGGAGAGAAGAGAGAACCAATGAGCTCTTTTGTCTCAAATGTTGCAAGAAAGAAGTTAAAATTAAGAAACAAGAACTATGACTTGTTGTTTTCTCCAAGTCTCTACAAGAATGCTAAGGTAATGAGCAGTAGAAGCGATAGGAATGTTAAGTTAACGAAAGAAGCTTGAGGGTGTGGGAAGCATCCAGAGGTTGTGGAGTTCACTGAAGGAGCCAACGCCGTTGTGTTGTGTCCGAGTGTCTGATTGCTTTTAGCACTGCAAAACATATCGACCGTTAATGTTGACTCATTCAAATAATAAAAAAATGTTTGAATGTATACCTTCCAGGGAACACACAAGTCCCTCTACCTGCATAGAGAATCAAAACATGTTTCAGAAACAGAACAAGAATGTTAAATCTCTTATTCAAAGAGGTGAGAGAGGTTTCCCATACTTGGATCAGTAGATGTAACCGTAGCAACTCCTTTAAAATCATGATGTCTTGCATATTTCTATAGTTTTAATCATCCATCCGCATGCATTTTATCATATAGATTAGGATTTAGCCATTTCTAGGTTGTATTTTGCATCCATTAATCCTTATCAGGTGGTGGCACATGCTATGGAGTTATTGGAGGTGTTTGGATCAATTATATGCCAAAAGATATCCATTTAGCGAGATGAGAGGCCACAACGGGGTGCCACAGCGGAGCCGAGGGGTCGGTGATGTCTAGAGCGGACCTGTGGAGCGGAGTGCAAGAGTCTGCTCGGCAATACGAGAAGAAGCGAGAAAACACTGGCCACATCGGAGTTGTGCAGCGGAGCCGAGGGGTCAGCTCAGTCTGGAGCGGACCCATGCAGCGGGGTGAGCAAGGCTGCTTGGCTTTACGGGAAGAAAACGAAGAAAATACCTGTGCAGCGGGGTTGTGACCCCGCTGCGCGTCTATGATTGGACGAAAAAGTTTGCTTTCGAGGACCTTTTTGTAATTTCCGTTTTTATGTTTTGAGTTTCAGAAACCTAATTTTAAATAGGTTTTAAGCCACCATAGGCAGATAATCTCTTTTCGAGAGAGAACAACTAGTAAAACTTCTTTTGATTCAGATTTCATTCCTTTCATCCTGTGTTCTGGTTAATTTCTTATCTATATCTCTACATGATTAATCTGAAATCCAATATGGATTTAAGAGGAATCATGGAGATTAGTGAGTAATCACCTTTTGAATTCATGGGTTAGGGAGATTAAGGGTGATTAGGTTAGTTCTAGGTTGTTTTAGTGTAGATCATTCTTGTTTCTTGCTAGTAGAGTATTCATGATGCATCTTCTGAGTAGGCCACTCAAAAGTTGATCAATAGGCATTTCTCACCCAAAAGGTGTTTGATGAAATTCCCGAGACAACTCTCCTAGGCTTTTAGTATACTTTGCCAAAGACATTTGTTGTTAAAGGTGCTAAGATAGCTAATAGATTTGTTAGTAATGACTGTTTTCATATTATTCAACCAAAGACATTTGATGTTTGAGATATGTTCGCAAATGAGCATTCATCTAGACATAGAGCTTGTTTAGAATTGTGTCTAGGTTTAAGGTAGATAGTTTGATTGATCATTTGCCATCCCTAGTTGAAACTTGATCACCCTAGGTCTAATCCCTGTGACCATGAATTCTCAATCAAAGAAGTTATTTTAGTATTCGTTTTTCTTATTCTTAGTTATAATTTAAAACCATCATTATTTCGACTGCACTTAGATTAAGCGAGTACTTACATTCTCAGTGCTTTAAAAATCCCTTAGAATTGGTTCGACAATCGTTTATACTACAACATTTGTCTTAGGAGCCTTGAAAACTCCTAACATCAAATTGGCGCCGTTGCCAAATTCTGAGTAGATATAAACATTGAGATTTAGTCAATTGCTTGAGACTAAGTCATTTTTCTTTTACTTTCTTACTGATTCTTTACCTTCTTCTTTCTTTGGATTTCAGGTGTATAAACTTGAGGAGCAAAGACACAGCAAACCTTGTTTCAAAAGCTCCAGATATCTGGGCATTTGAAAGAGAGATAGCAAGACAGAGAAAACAAGTAGAGCAACAAGCTCAACATCAGTGGTTGGATTTTGACATGAAAATCCCACCAGAAGGAGATAACAACCATGTGCAACACCCACCAGTGCACCCAGTTCGCCCCATCGACACATATGATATCCCAAACCTTCATGGCAATAGGTTGGGAATCAAAGCACCAGCTGTGGAGACCAACAGCTGTGGAATCAAAGCACCATGACTCCTCAACTTGATCGAGAACAACAAGTATCATGGCTTGCCTGTAGAAGACCCATTTGACCACTTGGACAAGTTTGACAGCTACTGTGGATTGTCAAAGACCAATGGTGTGTCGGAGGATGCCTTCAAGCTCAAGCTATTCCCTTTCTCTTTGGGGGATAAGGCATGTCAGTGGGAGAAGTCTCTACCCAGCGACTCTATCACTATTTGGGATGACTGCAAGAGAGCATTCTTGGAGAAATTCTTCTCAACTTCAAGAACTGCTAAGCTTAGGATTGAGATCTCCAGTTTCTAACAGAAGAACTTGGAAGGATTCAGTGAAGCATGGGAGAGATTCAAGAGCTACCAAGCTCAATGCCCACACTATGGTTTCTCCAAGGCGAGTTTGCTGAGCACATTCTGCAGGGGCGCTCTTCCTAAGTACAGAGCAAGACTGGATACTGCTAGCAATGGGTTCTTCTTGAGAAGGTCTGAGGAAGATGCTGAGGAACTGGTTGACAACATGGTCAAGAGTGACGCAGTCTACAGTGGAGACCATGACAGAGGCAGTAGAGGTGATGATAAGCAAACAAGGCAAAGCTTTGGAAGACAAGATCGACTTACTCATTGCTGAAAAAACCACCCAAGAGCAGCTGAAGTCTGTTGGTAATTCCAAGAAGGAAAATTCACCTAAAGTGAATGAGGTTGAGGGTTTGGAAGGTCAAGAAGAGTTGTGTTTCATCAACAACAATGGTAGCTGGTACAAAAAGGAGCCCAACTTTCAGTACAACAACTACCAACATAAATCCTATCCCAACAACCAACAAAGTGGTTATCAGCCTCAGCAAAACCTCTCTCATGGTTCCTCTGCTCCTCAAGAGAGCAGCACTGATGCCTTACCGAAACAAATCTTTGAGTCTCAGACTAGAAGTGAAAAGCATGTTGGTTATGAGTTGAAGAACCTTCATTCCAAGATTGATGGGAGTTACAATGAACTCAACAACAAATTCTCACACCTTGCTTCTATAGTCAAAAATTTAGAGAATCAGTTTGCTTCCATGAACACTCACCAGAATCGCCAGCAAGGATCTCTACCTGGAAATAATAACTAAATAATATACAATTAAGTTTTAAAATTCATAATATACAATTAAAAATAAAAAAACTACGGATGGTGTTCGTGAAATTGCCGAACGAAATCGTCATGGCTCGCCAAATCCTCCTCCTCTCCAAAGTTGGTTGCCGGCTATGACTGTGATGGTGGAGGCTATTGGGTTGGAAGCCCTACGCGTTCCCGTCTCTGACGCAACATCTCCTCCAATTGCGGGTTTCCAACCGCCAAAATGTCGAGGACATCGGTGAGAGAAATCACATGCTCGGTGAGCGAACTCACATGAGACTGCGTAGCCTGCAACTCCGAGCGCAGCTGAGCATTGACATCGTGCTGCTCCTGATGATAAGACGATGTCGCTGCAGGGACATCGTTAACCGAGCCAATCCCGACGATACGCCCCTTTTTCCTAGGGACGACCTGTAAATAAAAATATTAATAACGTTAAGAAAAAAATTAAATAAATAATAAAAATTAATAGTAAAAAAAATTATTTACCTCCTCGTAAATCTTATCCACTTCAAGAGTGGATAATATGATTGGAGTCCCAGTCTGCTGAGTCAGCTGGGTCTGGCGTTCGTCAACTCGGGCAACAATTTGTAGATCCGCTCGGAAGTAGGATCTACAAACTGCCCAGCCTTGTTCCGGTGGGTCCTCTCGTAAAGGTCTTTCAGAGATGGAAGAACTCCTGTCTCTTTAGCCTAAAAGTAATTTTTAAAATTAAATATTAATTTTGAATATTCAAATAAAATAAAAATTAAATAGTTATTAAAAATCATCTTACCATGTCTAGACGAACTCCCCGTGAGGTTTTCGACCCGTGGTGTGAAGCATCTTCGTGTTGCCATGCTCGTCTTTGGTCATGCGGTTCCCGGAGTTTGTGTGGGAGGTTCTGACCGAGTCCGGCAACCGCCAATAGCTGATGAGGCCATCCCACACCGTGGTTGTGAGGCAATCGGTTTTCCCGTCCTCGTAACCATCCACCTGATTTAAAATAATTAGAATTAAAGTCAACAATATTTTTAAAACTATATATATGTATATATATTATAATTTACAATTCCATACCTGAAAGTCGCACTTCCAGTTGTAGACCATGTCGAGCAATCGTGCTCTTGCCTTGGCCTCAAACTCCGTCTTCACCCGCTTGTGAATCCCAATAAACCAACGATATTTTTTCTGTAACCAGAAAAAGTAAGAGACGGATTAGTTAAATAATATTAATAATTTTAAATAATTAAAAATAAATTAAGTTGATTAATTAAACTTACAGCGAAAGATTTGAACCACGTCTTTTTTTTGTGTGGCTTGCCGTCTTCTTCCAGTTTGGAGTTGCATCGGGAAAGTATCCCTTGATACAGTCTGTGACGCTAGTTGTGACACATCCATCAACACCAAACCTGGAAAGACACAAAATAAATCATTAATTAGATTAATTTGTAAATATTTTGTTAATTAAGAAATAAATTAAAAACACTATTTAAAAATTAAAACATACCATAATACGTTTTGGCCGTCCCGTCGGATAGGATCTAACTCTGGCAGCTCTTCTCTGCCTGGAAGGGCCAAAATATCCTCCACCGTGTACACCGCAAAGGGTGCGTTCGGCGGCACCTGCAAATCGGGATGAACCCCGACCGGTGGAGGAGGAGGAGGAGGAGGTTGCTCAAACCGGGGCGCCCTAGAAGATCCCTGAGTCTCGAGAACAGCGTCAGGATCCGGAATCAAGGATGAACCGGGAGCAGACGAAGATGAACCGGGACCAGACTGACGCCCGAAAAGATCTCCGTAGTGACTTTCCTGAAGAGGCCTCTTACTAGCCTTAGCAATCTTGCTCTGTCTAACCATCTAAATTTTTTTTTTAAAAAAAAAAAACATTAATTCCCGTCTAATTTAAAAAACCAGCTAAGAAAAGTAAACCAACCTAATCTAAATTACCTAAACTAACCACATAATCTAAATTTCCTAAACTAACTACCTAATCTAAATTCTCTAATCTAATCACCAAACTAGGAAATAGAGAGAACCTTAAGAGAATTCAGAGAGAAGTTTACTACAAATGAAAAATCGGATTGCTCGAGTTTATATAAGGAGTTTTGTTTCCTCGTAAAGCCCTAGTAACATTACTAGGCCTTTACGAGGAAATAACTATGCCCGTGTTTTTATTTCCTCGTAAAGTCCTAGTAATTGCATTACCAAGACTTTACGAGGAAAATGCTTTATGAGGAAATAGCTATGCCCGCGTTTTTTTCCTCGTAAAGTCCTAATAATGCCATTACTAAGACTTTACGAAGAAACAGCTATGCCCGCGTTTTCTATTACTAGGGCTTTATGAGGAAAGGGTTTGTAAATCCCTAAACTCGAAACCCCAAACCCCAAATCACAACTTCCTTAACTTATAACCTATTCTACAACCAAACTCCTAACCACTTCTATAGATAAACCCCAAACCCCAAATGCAAATTAATTTTGTGATTAAACAAACTTAAAACATATATAATCCAAATTTATTTTTGTGATTAAACAAACTTATAAACATACATAATTCATTCGGATACATTCTCATAATCTGTTGAAACATCATTATTTTCTAAAAACTCGTTGTCTACACCTTCGTCCGTTGAGTGATCAGGAACATCTTCGTATTCATGATTATGCGGATCAATGAGTAGAATGTCATCAATTTCTGCTTCAGCTTCCTCGATCTCATTGGTGTTTTCTTCTTGTAATGGTGGTTCTTCTCCAGCGATTATTTGTCCTTGAGGTGTAACTTTGATAACAGCTAACCAGTTTATTCCCGAGGTAGTAATTCGAGGGTATGGAATGAAGCAAACTTGATATGCTTGGGAAGCTAATATGAAAGACTCGAACTTGTTGTACCTAAAAAAATAAAGATCAATGTAAAAATTAATTAATACTCGAAACCTGGATATTAAAAAAAAAAAAATTTGTTGTACCTTTGTCCACCATTGACATCAACTACACCGTTCTTGTTAATCCGAACACCTCTGTTGAAGACGGGGTCGTACCACTCACACTTGAATATAACACATTTCAAACTCATACCTGGGAATTGAACTTCATAAATCTCCTGTAAGATCCCGTAGAAATCTGTTTCGCCTTTCACACATATTCCATAATTACTTGTCGCCTGGTGTCTACCATAGTCATAGGTATGAAAAGTATAGCCTCAGGTGAAATACATCGATGATGTAATGACCTTTGCAACTGGACCTTGAAGTAATTCGCGAAACCATGCGGGATACTCAAGATCGTCATAATCAACCTGCAGCAAAAACTAATATAACATTAGACTTACTTTGTGGTAATGTATGCATACAATTTAAGTAATAAAGAAATACATGTTTCCTCAATCACTTGATAAAGTGTTGATCTTTCTTTTTGTCTAACTCAGTTGTCGATATACCAGGTATTGCTTCCTCGACTTGAGTCACAAATTTGCTGTAAAATCATATATGTTATGTTATATATATAATATTGAATATATATATATATATATATGTATAAGTGTGTATGTTTATATAAAGTTCAAAATAAGCAATCAATGGATGCTCGCACTTAAGAAGAATATAAAGGTGTGCACTAGGGACGTCTTCATCACTCGACCACCAAACCTCTTTCAATTTCCCACCCAATCGTCCAAATTAACAAAAGATGTCTGGAACATCGTCTTCCATATATGTCGGCACGACACCACCATCATCATATCTTCTTGGAGCTCGTTTCCTTGTATGTACTTTCGGTGCAAAGTAGTACGATGTGAAATGTGATGTTTCTTCCGTCAAACTTCCCGCAACAATAGAACCTTCAACTCTTATTAGGTTTTTGGCTTTTCCTTTCAAAGTTTTCATGGCCCTTTCATACTGATACATCCAACCATAATGCACGGGTCCACGAAGTAATGCCTCATACGGGAGGTGGACAACTAGGTGTTCCATGACGTCGAAAAAAGTAGGCGGAAATATTTTCTCCAAGTTGTAGATTAAGACGGAGATGTTTTCATGAAGTTGTTGGACAACTTCCACTTTAAGAGTGCGGGTGCTCAGATCCCTAAAAAATGCTCCAATTCCTTATATATATTACAAAAACAAAAATTATCCACATTAGTATATATATATATAGAAATAAATTAATCATATCATCGTATTATATTAATTAATTATCTGAAAGTGCTTCATGTACTTTTGCCGGTAGTAGCTCCGCAAACGCAAAGGGAAGTAGTAGCTGCATAAAGACATGACAATCATGGCTCTTCATCCCGGATAACTTTTTCCCTTTCTCAACACATCTTGAGAGATTTGAAACATACCCATTAGGGAACTTCACTTCTGAAACCACCCAGTTGAACAACACAGACTTTTTTTTTCTGATGACAGTCTTGATATTGGAACTGTAACTTGCCCATTGCTTTTTATATGTAGCTCACTCCTTGAGCAGATATCGGGTAAGTCCAACCTTGATTTTACATTGTCTTTCGTCTTCCGTGGGATATTTAATATAGTGTTCACAATGTTCTCAAAAAAGTTCTCCTCTATATGCATCACATCGAGGTTGTGGCGCAAAAGAAGATCTTTCCAATATGGCAATTCTCAGAATATACTCTTTTTGTGCCAGTTGTGCTAAACACCATAAGAATCAGACATATTACTGGGAACATGGTAATTCCCACCACGAGGAGCTGTTTCTAGAGCACATTAGTAATCGATTTGCGCTTCGATTTGTTCTCCAGTTAAATATGGAGGAGGAGTGTCTCTGACAACCCTTTTGTGCCTGAACAATTTCTTGTTTCTTCGGCATGGGTGGTAAACGGGATGAAATCGACGGTGACAATCGAACCAACTAGTCTTCCTACCATGCTTCAACTGAAACACATCTGTCATTCCATTACAGTATGGACAAGCTAATCTCCCATGTGTAGTCCACCCAGACAACATCGCATATGCAGGAAAGTCACTTATGGTCCACAAAAGCATCGCTCGCATCGTAAAGTTTGTTTTCGTTGAACAATCATATGTTCTCACCCCTGTTGACCACAAATCTTTCAACTCTTTTTTCAGTGGTTGTAGAAAAACGTCGAGAGATCTTTTTGGATGTTTTGGACCAGGTATTAATATGGTCATGAATAGAAACTCTCGTCGCATGCACATCTTCGGTGGCAGGTTATACGGTGTAAGAAAGACCGGCCACAATGAATATTGTCTCCCAGACATTCCAAATGGACTAAATCCACCAGTGCATAATCCAAGATACACATTCCGGCTATTGCTAGCGAAATGTGGATGTACATTGTTAAAATGTTTCCAGGCTCTTGCATCTGATGGATGAGTCATCTCTCCATCCATCTGAGTATGCTCGGCGTGCCATCTCATCCCTCTAGCAGTCTCCTCAGATTGGTACAATCTTTTCAATCTGTCTGTGATTGGTAGGTACCACATCCTTTGGTACGGTACCCTATTACGCCCTTGACCTTGCGGTTTGAATCGTGGCTTCTTACAAAATCAACATTCTTCTAACTTCTCATCATCTCCCCAGTAAATCATGCAGTTGTCGATGCAAACGTCTATCATCTCCGAGGGCAACCAAGACTATATACCAATTTCTGAATCTGATAATAAGATTCAGCAGACACATTATCTTCTGGCAAATACTCTTTAAACAAGTCTGCCCATGAATCCATACAATTTTCAGGTAGATTGTGATCGGTTTTAATACTCATCATTCTAGCAACCAACGACAATTTAGACAGACCTTCTCAACAACCACTGTAAATTGGCTCATTCGCAGCATCTAACATTTCATAAAACTTTTTTTGCATCTAAGTTAGGTTCTTCAACTTCATCATCATCATGAGTTACAAATGCATCATCTACCATATCATGAACCCTATCACAATCTACCATTTGTTCCTCTTGGTGATGATAGCTATTTTCATTATCAAATGATCAACCGGTTAAACCTGAAAATTACTATTACTACTGCTACCTTCATTCCTACAACTAGCATCGTCTTCTCCATTTAGATACCAAATATAATAATATGGCATGAAACCTCTATTTATTAAATTATTCCAAACATTTTCACGATGGCCTAATTTTGTATTTCAGCATTTCCGACAAGGATAAAACATCTTAGCACTTTCCTTCGTGAGTGGTGTAGAATCTGCTTGATGCATAAACGTCTCCAACCCTTCGAGAAATTCTTTTGTCACCCTCCCATTATTATCTCTGTGTGAATACATCCACTTCCACAACTCGAAAATATTTCCCGGACCGGACATATTTTTTGTGTTTGATCAAGTTTATAGCTGATTATTTTTTGGTGTGTTTCAAATGAATCACAATTGTGGTATTTATAGAAATTTTTAAATCTGAGCATTTACTAGGAAATTGCTAGGAAATTGCTAGGAAATGTAGGTACAAAACGCGTTTTTGATTTAAATTCGATATTTCCTATCCAGTTACTCCTAATTTCGTGGTAAAAAATCTATTCCTCTTAATTTCGTAGTAAGACTTTACTAGGACTTTACGAGGAAATTGTCTTACTACGGGCTTACGAGGAAATCGACTTTTGCCACGTAATTTCCTCGTAAGCTTACTACGGTGTTACGAGGAAATAGGTTTCTCGTAGCTGTACGAGGAAACAGGTTTTCCTTGTAAAATCAAAGTAAGTTCGTAGTAAATTTACGAGGAATTATTTTCCTAGTAAAATTTCTTAGTAACTTCTTAGTTTTCTTGTAGTGCAAGGAGGCCAAAGCTATCACCCTTTGGAGTGGTAAGCAGTTACCTCCTAGAACCCTCACCAGGGATGCTGAGAAACTAGGTGAGGAGGTGGCCATCAACTTAGATGATGATGTGGTAATTTTTGATGAGAAGATCAATGATGAGATATTGGAGAAGATTATGGAAGCTAAAGGTAAATGAAAGGTTGGAGAAGAGAAGAAAACCGTACAAGATGGTGAAGCTGCTGCTCTAGCAAGTGAGAGTTCTTCTGTTCCTCCCCCCTATGAACCCAAATTTCCATTCCCTGGTAGATTCAAGAAGCAGCTGCTAGAGAAGTACAAGGCTCTGTTTGAGAAGCAAATGAGTGAAGCTCAGGTTGCAATGCCCATCATTGACGCTTTCATGTTGATTCCCCAATGCAACAAGTTCCTGAAAGATGTTGTAGCTGCAAAGAAGAAGGAGATGGAAGACATGATGATTCTTACCCATGAGTGCATTGCCATCATCAAGAGGCTTGATGTTCCAGAGAAGTTAGAGGATCCAGGATGCTTTACACTACCTTGTGCTCTTGGACCTATGGTATTTGAGAAATGTCTCTGCGATTTGGGAGATAGTGTCAGCTTGATGCCTTTGTCTGTTGCAAAGAAGCTTGGATTCACTCAGTACAAGAAGTGTAGACTCTCTCTGGTGTTAGCCGACCGTTCAGTGAAATATCATGTGGGCTTCTTAGAGGACCTCCCTGTGAAGATTGGAAGGTATGAGATACCTATGGACTTTGTGGTGCTTGAGATGGGTGAGGAGGCTCAAGACCCATTGATTCTAGGAAGGTCATTCTTAGATACAGCATGAGCTATTCTTAATGTGAAGGAAGACAAGATTGATCTCCATTTGGGTAAAGAGAACATCCTCCACTTTGACATCAAGGAGAAAATGAAGAAACCAACTATTTCCGGGCAAGCCTTCTACATTGAAGAGATGGGCACTCCTGCTGATGAGCACCTTGAAGAGTTACCACCTGAGGACGATGAGGAGGGAGCATCTCCCTCTACACAATCCTACTAGCAGGTACTCCATCACTTTCCATTGTATATACCAGTTTTTATTTTTGCATTTTAGATCTCTTTTTGGTATCTCTTTCAATTTAACAATACAGAGACTGTGTGAATTAAGTTTGGGGGAGGTACCAAGTATTTAATCACTTTTTGTTTGATGATTTTGAATCTCATACATTGTATTGTACATTTTTATAAGCATAGAAAAACCACAAAAATTTGAAAATTTAAAAAGCACAAAAAAAAAAAAAAATCATTTATGTTGCATCACTTGCATTTCTAGGAGAATATAGAGCATATAGCTTGCATTCACTTGCATTGGGACCAATGATTTTAGAACACTTGTCAAGAGCTCAAAGTGACACCCTAGTTAGACATATCAAGTAGCTTGAGCATCTCTTAAAAACCTTGCATGCTTCGAGCCTTGAAAACTCTTCTTGAAACATGTTTGCTTGCTTTAAATCGACATTGTTTTAAAACCAGCTCCAATCTGAAATTTGGCTTAATGAACTTAATCTCTCTTGCATATGGGCACTAGCATACATGATCATAGATCTCATACACATTTGGGTTATCTTATTCCATTTTACCACTCTTTGGTTAACCCAAATGGTACTCCACCCTTAACTTGAACCCAAACCATTCTTTTGAGACCAAACTTTTGATTTGCATGAGTGAGGCATTCTTTTGATATCTTGTCATGTGCAAAATCTTGAGAGTATTGGAGGCGACATAGGATTGTTCTCATCTCTTTCTAGCATAGGAACCTCTTTTGAGCTAGCATCTAGAATGGTGAGTGGGTTTATGTGTTCTAAAGTTAATATCTTGGGTTTTGAATGAGAGATTATGAGAAAGTTGAACCAAAGTGCACCTTGAGAAAAGAAAGAAAGCCACTAGGAACCAAACCAAATGAATAAAGCTCTAGATTGTACCTAAAGAAAACCTTAAAAAAAAGAGAGAAAAGAAAAGCTAAGAGTAGAAAGTGTGTGAAAGGTTCTCATTTGGTGGTATAAATCATTAAAAAAAAAAGAGAGAAAAAAATTTGTTCATTGGTGAGTGATGTGAATAAAGTCTATTTGCGATCATGGGATGAAAAAGAAAGGGTTAGAACTTGTGATCACTTAGGAAAATGGTAGAATGATGAGAATAAGACTATGTATGCATGAGTTGCCTCTAGTCTTAGATAAATTTTGCATAATGATCAAGCTCCTTGTTCTTGAGTGATAGTCACTAAAAAAAATGAAGCATTTGAACCCTCCTTTTCATCCTCATTAGACCTTTTGCTTGCCTAGCCAAATGATTGAGATCATGCCCATTTGTGAGAATTCACTTTGTGTGTGTGTGTGTGTAAACTAATTTGAGAGCTGGTTTAAAGACTTGTAAATTCAAAAGTATTGCATCTTGTTTAAAGGCATAAGAGTGTATTGATAGGCCTAGAGAAGCTAGAGTGTGATAAGAGAGTGTGCTCATGCTACTTGGAATGTCTCTTTAGGTTGTAGTCAGCCAAAGTTCTAGATGGTTAGCCTCCTCTACAGGTTGAATGTCTGTAGGTGCAGTGTCTTGTTCAACAATGACCTCCTTAGGGCTGGGCAAATAAACCAAACCCGAAAACCCGAAAACCCGAATTGAACCCGATCCGATAAAAATGAATCCGAACCGATCCGAACCCGATTTAAATACCGAATGGATCTTGTTTTATGGTATTTCGGGTTATGGGTATTATCCGAACCGAACCCAAAATTAAATGGATATCCGATAGAACCCGAAACATTCAAAATGTTTAATCAGAACCTGTATAGAACATGATTTTAATTCCTAATATATATCCAAAATATTTTAAGATATTACTAAACATCTAAAATAATCATCTATTACATGAAGGTTGATGGTTGAAGGTGGCGGTGAAACTTGAAATTTTTACATTAAGGTTTTGTTATTATTGAATAATGTTTCTCAGTTTTTAAGAACTTGGTTTTCGATTTATGCTTTCATTTATTTGGTTTTCTTTCTATTAAAAACTATGTTTACCTTTCGTTTGATTTTGAATGATCAAGTTTGATGTTCCTTTCTTATTTTTGAATCAATTTTACTTATGTTTTGGTCACAAAATAGTTACACATTAGGTACTTTAAATCCGAAGAACCGATTTTACTTATGTTTTGGTTACAAAGTAGGTAGAAATCAAGTATTTTAAAACCAAAGAACCGATTGGGACCCGAATCCAAAAGTATAACGGGTTATACCGGTTCTTTACAGATTTACTAACCCCGACCCGAACCCAATAGAACCCGAACCGTTCCCGAACCAAACTATCAAATAATCCGAATGGGGCTGATTTTGATAAACCCGAAAAACCGAGACCCAATTGGACAAAACCAAAACCCGAATGGGACCCCGAATGCCCATGCCTAGACCTCCTTCTGATCATTCAGCTTCTGACCTGCTGCATTACGTAGGTGACCATCTCGATCACGCAGGTCTCCATTCTCATCAGATATGAGAATCATAGGCGCTACCATGTCTCGCCGGTTAGTATCGATCGATGTAAAGTGAGGTATATCGATAGATGTCAGGTGAAGGGTATCGGTCGACGAACGGTTGTTGATGTCGATCGATGGAACGGTGAGAGTGTCGGTCAACGAACGGTTGTTGGTCGATGGTGGTAAGCGGATATCAGTCGACAGAGAGGGGTTGGTGTCGATCGATGTGGAGCGTAGGTCTTTGCGGATGCTACGTTCCAAACTGTGGGGATCTTTTGAGTACACAAGTTGCTTGTTCTTGTTGCTTCTAGTACTGCTGGGCATGTACCTGAAAAAGACAAGAAAAAGAAAAATATTTGTGTCAAAAGATGAAAAAATAAAAAGTAACAAGTAACCTAGACTAAATCAGATTAAATCTAATGGTTATCTTAGTTCCTCGGCAACGGCGCCTAATTTGGTATCACTCAAATGTTTATCCTTAAGGAGTGAATTACTCTCTCAAATAAGAGGTTCAATTGTAGCACTTAGGGATCAAATCCACAAGGAACTAGAGACACAAAATATATAGTCCGAAGTGATTAAGCTAGGTTGATTAAGTTTAAAAACAGTAAATTGCAGTTGTGAGCAATGGTAAGTTGCTCAAGAGAATGAATTTTGGTTTTAAAACAATAAAAGAAAGTAGTTAGATTTACGGTTACTATTCAGAAAATCAGGATTATAAAGCTATAGATGTTTTAACGAGTTGCTTGCAAATATATGAGAACTTCAATTCTTAGAAAAATCTATAGCTATCGCTAGTTAGACTCGTCCATTGATCTGAATGCCGACAGTATCGATCGATGTTGCTATCGCAGTGTCGGTCGATATGTATTGCCGTCGATCGATTACTCTATAGAAGTATCGATCGACATAGCATTGGATCGAATTGAAACTGTGTTCACCCGAGATTTCAATTAGACCGCCTATCGCACGTGCCTAAAAGGATCTGAGCTTATGCCAAATGATTTCAGGATAATGATTAACAAGTTAATTCATTTCCATGATCAGGCATCTAGTCATCTACTCTAGATGTAAGCATTAGGGTTCATCTGGATAATGAATATAACAACTCAACACTCCATAGTTGGGGCTAATCCCAAATAACTATTTGAACCCTAAATCTAACAAATGAATCTGCTCAGACATAGCCAAGTGATTCATAGTAATAGAATAAGATGAAAAGAAAATACTTTATTGCTTAGAATAGAATAGTAACTTAAGAAACAATAAAAAGCATAAAAAGCACTAGAACAATAAAAGCATGTCTAGCCAAAATACATAGGCAAAACTATAAATATGAGTTCAATTAGGTTAAAAACTCGTCAGGGGCCATCTTGTAATATTGGGAAAACTTGGGCTTCAAGTCGGCCAAGTAAATCTTGCTCATCACGCTCAGTATCGATCGATGGTACATGGTGTACATCGCTCGATGGAGTATCTCGACTTCAACTTCTACGGAAGCGTCATCGATCAATTACATAGGGTGTGTATCGATCGATATGTATCTCTGGATATTGACCTTGTTGTTTGATCTTCATAGTCATCTCGGAAAACTCTGGTTTAAGCTCCATAAGGGCACCTAAATCATCACTTTACTCCAAAATGCTCCTGAACCTGAAAACATACCTAATAGACTCCAAAACATATATAATTATCTTAAAAACATATCAATACCATGACTAAAAACGAGTCAAAATCATAGTATATCAGTACTTCCTGGTTTATGTGCAGATTTTGATACTTTCTGGCTTATAGAGGAACGATGGCCTCCATTTCCGTCAACCATGGGTCTTTGGTGTCCAGGAAGAGGTTGAAAGGTTAAGGGACTGTGTGGAGGTCATGGCTGCACATATTTCTGAACTCAAGTATAAGTTATCATGTCAGAATCCTACCAGTCATTGACATGCGTCCAGTACATTACTTGCAAGATTTTTCTTATGTTGTTGTCGTTGTGGAATAACTCTGTTGTCTGCTTAAGGATTATGTATGTTCTTATCTCTTATTTGCTCTTTCACAAACTAAGATGACAGTGAAACTTTGAAAAGTTTCCCTTATTTTCTCTTTCACGAACTAAGATGACAATGAAACTTTGAAAAGTTTCCTTTATTTGCTCTTTCACGAACTTTAGTTTCACAAAGTTAGACTAAGATGACAGTGAAACTTTGAGAAATTTTCCTTATTTTCTCTTTCACGAAGTTAGACTAAGATGACAGTGAAACTTTGAAAAGTTTCCCTTATTTGCTCTTTCACGAACTAAGATGACAGTGAAACATTGAAAAGTTTCCCTTATTTGCTCTTTCAAGAACTAAGATGAGAGTGAAACTTTGAAAAGTTTCTCTTATTTTCTCTTTCGCGAACTTTAGTTTCACGAAGTGAGACTAAGATGACAGTGACACTTTGAAAAGTTTCCCTTATTTGCTCTTTCACGAACTTAGTTTCACGAAGTTAGACTAAGATGACCGTGAAACTTTGAAAAGTTTCCTTTTATTTGCTCTTTCACGAACTAAGATGAAAATAAAAATTTGAAAAATTTCCCTTATTTGCTCTTTCACGAACTTTAGTTTTACGAAGTTAGACTAAGATGACAGTGAAACTTTCACACCCACTCTAAACAGTATTTGTCAAGAACAAACAAGAAAGTCTCAAACAACATAAGTCTTCAACTTGAAACAAGAAAGTCATACGGATATTCAAGGGAGTCTTACAAACCGAATAAAGTTCATAAAACCACATACAGGTTTCACACCGTCTTCTTACCTCCCTTCTTTGGCTCCTGCTTCTTTCCACCTGTCTTCTTCTTTCCACATGTCTTCTTCTCGGCTGCCTCCTTCTCAACTGCCTCCTTCTTCTTCTGCTTCTTCTGGGCTGTCTCCTTCTGCTTCTGAGTTGCCTCCCTTGATTGGTGTCTTGTCCCAATGGGAATCCTCACGTTATCGCCCTTTGTCTTTTTCAAAGGAACTACTTCTTTTCCATCATCTATTCTCACCCTTTTATTTTTCTTCTTCTCAGTCTTTGTATTCTCAGTCTTTGCCTTTTCAGACATCTTACTCTCGAGCTGCGCAGCCGCTGCAGACATCTCTGCAGTATCATCTATTTCATCATCACCATTAATGTAGATCGTAAAATCCACACTTAGTATTTTGTAGTGATCGAGAGTTCAATCTGGGGAACACAAATGATGTGGGCAACGATGCTCTTAAACACAACGATACAATTATAATTCTGTTGACAAACACGGACTTTTATTGAATATATAATTCGTTTACAAGGTGATGAACAAGATCAAAAACAGCAATGAAAAGTAAAAGAAATAAGCAAACTAGAAATCTGTGGAGTGAGGTCGATGTGATTACTAAATAGCCCTAGTGTTTTCCCTGTCTTTTGCACTCCATTCTAGCTCCTTTTTATAGCCCTCTCCTCGTATAATTTTTTCCGCGATCTCCGGGATATCATCTCGACCTCATAGAGTCCGGTTCGATGTCGATTTCCTGATATTTTTAGATGGGCTTGGGCCTACTTAGATAGGTGCTGAAATTGGGTCCAACATTTGTCCGCCAATCTTATTCTTTTGTTAAAACATTAAGATGGCTTACTCGGACTCAATTGACAAGAAACGGTTTCGTTTCCACGGTGCGGAAACCCGACATGTGTCCTCTCCCTATCGACGGACCGTTGGCATTTGTCTCTAACGGCTACTTGCGCCGTTTTTCAATGTGAAACCTAACTATTATCTCCTCGTTAATAATAGAGCCGTTTCTCGATGTCGGTGAATTAGCTTATAAATATGGGAGACCTTTCTTTCTCTCATAACTTTTCTCTTTCTCTCCAAAATTTCTTGCTTGTGCGATTCTCTTTCTTCAAGCAAAAATGGATACAACATTCACTTTTCTTCTTCCGACGACCACTGCCGAAGATCTTGAAGCTTTATATTCGACTTGTGGTGTCGATCGGAGCGTCAGGCTTGAACTAGCTACTACCCTAGAAACCCCTGAAACCGTTTGCGAGGGGTTTTGCGTAGCGTATCTCACATTCTTCGAGTCTTGCGGTCTTTTCTTCCCGATTTTTGGCCCAATCCTTGAAATCGCCGCTGAATTAGGTATATCTCTTACTCAGATGTGCCCAAACTTCTTGAGGCATCTCTTGGCACTAGTGGTTAGAGCTCGCGAGGAGGGTTTGCATTTTGGATTGGAGGAGCTACGCCACTTGTGCTTGTTGAAGAGGAACAATCAAAGTCCGGGGACTTTCCTTATCTCACCGCGTGTAGGACGCCATATTATCCAGGGAGTTCCATACCGTGATCAAGTTTGGTGAGAGAAGTTTTTCGTCTTCAAGGTCAATCATTCGTCAATGGGCGATTTCGATTTTGCGAGGATCCCTCGACTTTGTTCTGTCGATAAAGGTTTCCTATTTTTTTTACTTATCTTTAAAGTTTGACCTCTGCGGTCGTTTTATGTTTTTCCAGTGCATTCTGGGAACTCTCCGATATCGGACGAGCTCTGTGGTCTTTTGAAAATGATACAACGAGATCACCTGGATTGGTCGTCCTTTGACGGCGAGCGCATCAGTGCTGCCTTCTTGCTACCGAATGGGACCAATTGAACACCGGCTATTTCGAGCCGCTCGATCAAACTCAAAGATATCGTGGGTCCTTCGCGATCCTCTTTCTTCCGCCAGGTCGGATAGGCAGTTGATTGGGAGGTCATCGTTCAGGAACCGGAGTCGTGTCACGGAGAGCAGAGACCTCGAGGATTCGACTTGGATCCCAATTCTGGTTTCTGACGTTGAGGGGACTTTGGGGGGGGATCTCCGATCTCTCAGAGTCTTGGTTCGGAGGAGGACACTGTTGTCAATGACCGCAAGCGTCGTCAGTTGTCGCTTCGTAGCCGCAGTACATCAGCTCCGGGTCCTTCTGTTCTACCTCCGGATTCTCTTGAGGAAAGGGAGGCGTATGCCAAGATCGTGGATGACAATTCCAAGGTTAGTTATTTTCTTCTTCATAGTATTCTTTGGTGAATCAATCTCATTCTGATGTTTCCGATATGTTGTAGGTTATAGTTTCTGTCGATAAGTTCGTCGCAATGTTTGAGGGCCGTGGTGAGAGAGATCTGGTGAGGTCGCGGGCTGAAGCAAAGAGTCTCAGAGAATCTCTCCATAAGGTTAAGGAGGATCTCAAGAAGAAAACTGGAGAGGCTGCGTACTTGAAGGATGAGTGTAGGAAGGCTCGCAAAGAAAGGATGGTATTTGAGACCGAGGTCGCCAATCAAAAGATGATGGTCGCCAAGTTTCTTGCGGCGAGGGAGCGGGACATCCATCGTGATTCTCGTTCCATGCGTCATGAGATCGCCGATCATTGTAAGGAGGTCCTGACTCTTGTGGAGAAGAAATGGTTGGACAAGAAGAAGGAGACCGATGCAGAGATCCAACTGAGGGAGGTTATTTAAAATATCAACCTGCTTAATGAGATCAAGGACGGTGGACTGGTCATCGATGATGAGTTGGCTCGTCTTAAGGAGATGGAGAAGGATTGTGAAGGCCTCGTCGAGCTGGCTGACTTTGTGGATTGGTCTGTCTCAGATTTGGATCTTTCCGAGGTTTTTGGTGATTCGGTTGTTGCAGAATCTTCTTCCGAGGACGAAGCTGATTCTTAGGTTTATCTTTTTTTTTTTTAAATCGGATGTTTCGTGTTTTGTTTTTCTTTGTTCTTTCTCTTTTTTTTCAAAAAATGTTCTACTGATAATCACGGATTTATGATATCTGAACTTTCGAGATTTTATCCCCTTTTTAGTTGATAATATTCGTTTCACTTTTCCCTTATAAATATCGAGTTCGTTTTTCATATCTTCGTATTCTCGAGAGTGATTTTCCTTCTATCGTTGATCATGACATCGATAAAACTACTTCGCGTGAGTCTGAAAGAAGTCGCAATCAGAACAATGGAGCGGGACAGATTTGTTTTGGTGATGTGAGTGAAGCACTCACTGAGTTTTTTCGTGAGGAGCCTAAGAGCCTCGACTTCCTCGTGTTACTGCTCGAACCGAAGCCAAAGATTTGGATGAACCAAAGACCGTAACTCTTTTGAATTATGGTAGTCCGAATAGCTCGGAGGGACGAGATCGTCCTCCAAAGAAGGCAAAGATTTTTGGGAATGATGCTCGACCCGTCTCCGCGAACGAATGTGCGGTTGTGAAGCCGTTTCACTGGCAGTTTTCAAATGCCAAGGATTGTCCAATCACGGATGATCCTGACAGTGTCGCTCATTTGGTCAGGCATTTCAAGCCGGCGGGATGTTCTCTTCCTTCGTTGCGGAATATGACTGAGTGTGGCACTTAGGCTAAGGTTGGTTGGTCCGGTCTTTTGATCTTTGATACTTACTTTATTGTTATGCGTACTCCTGATGCATCTTTAGGCTACGGAAGCAAACTACGAGTTCGCGGCGACTCTGGAAAAGCGTCTGCGTGATATCCCCCGAGCCGACGAGCTTTATGAGGTCAAGAAGGTCGTTTGAGAGTTGAAGCTTAGTTTGAAGACGGCGCAGAACCGGGAGCGTACCACCGTCGCTCAATTGACAACGGCCAAAAGGTTGGAAAACCATGCCGCTTCTCTTGAGGCTTGTCTCCGGGTCGTCAGTATGAATAATAACGGTTTGTTTGGTTTCATTTTGCCGTGAATGTGCAACCTTTTTATTAATTCTGTTGTCGTAGATCGACTTCGATTGATATCGCGCCGATATGTTGTGTTCGAGTAATAATTTTACTACTATGATGCGCCGTGTTTTTAGCGGGATTCTAACTGTTTCCACATACTTGATCAGGGTCTCTTCATGCAGTTAAATCAAATTGAAAAAGATGAGAAAGTATTTTTCTTTATTTCTTATAGAGAAAGTTCTTCGTATACAACTTTGCAATATATATTAGAAAAAGTTGTGTCTGTGTGGATAGGTTGTTTCCTTCTCCGGATTTAATCTCTTTGAGAGTACTTTGTTTGAGGTTGGTGACTGAACTCAGGTCGTGAGCTGCCTACGTACCCGTGTCGAGGGATCAAGTCTAACGTAATTTAATTGTTTACCTAATAACCTGGGTCGTGTTTTTCGGTTTGTTCGTGCACATGAGTGCGGTTCTTATCCTTTTTGGGTTTCTGGATTGTTCTTATGGGTTTGGCTCGATGACTTTGAAGCTCGAAATATAGCATGTTCTGGAGCTCTTTTGACTCCTTTTTATGGTTTCAATCCCTCTTCGCGTAGGGAACTTCAGACATTGATGGTAAGTTAAGGGTACTGCCTTCATGCTGTATAGCCATGGTCTCCCAAGGATGACGTTAAATGGAGAAGGTCGATCTATGATGATGAATTCGTTGATCTTTCTTATGTCCCCGGCGGTCACGGCGAGCTCGATGGATCCGAGATAAAAGGTAGTCTCTTCTGCGAATCCGATTAGGGGGGTCCTTTCTTGTTTGAGGAGTGTTTTGGTGAATCCCATTCTTTTGAATGCATTATAGAAGAGTACGTCTGCGGAGCTTCCAGTATCTATCATGATTCTGGATAATTCGCATCCTCCGACGTCGAGTCGTATAACGAGTGCGTCGTCATGTGGTTTATTGAGATCGGTGGTTTCGTTTTTGTCAAAGGTGATTTCGTGATCGGGGCCATACAATGGTTCTCGTATGCCAATGCTGCTTTCGACTCTTCATTGGTGCGCTTTGATGGAATTGACTGAGTTGCAGAATTTTGATCCTCCATAAATGAAATCGATTCTTTTTCCCTTTTTTTCTGGTGGGCGTCGGGAAGTACCATTTTTGGTCAGTGTTGGATGGTGGTGTCCTTGCTCCCTGGGACAGGTTGGGTTTGAGTAAACGCGGGCTGTTATGTTTCTTGTATATCGGTTTCTCGAGTAGTCTCTGGACTCTACTGAATTTGTTGCTCTCCTTGGGCTCGTGGTGGGGTCTTGTTGTTCGTCTGAGAGGAGGAGAACACGTTATGTGGTTTGATTTAGCGCTTTTTTGTGTTCGGATCCCCATAAGATCATGTCGACTCTTTTCTTTGGGGCTGGAGGTAGCGATTCTGGTGTTGCTAGCTCGGCCTCTCTTCTTCTTTTACCTTTATTTTTGGCTTTTGGGGTCGTTGGGGTGTCTTCTTCCTCCGCATTCTCGCCGCTCTCTTTATTTTTTTCCTTATAGCGGAGTGCAACGCGACATTCTTCGGTTGAATGCCCTTTTCGCTAGTGGAAGGCGCAATACTTACTCGGGTCATACGTTGATTGTTATTTTTGCGACGACGAGTCTATGGCGTAGAAGTGTTGTCCTTTGGTAGATTGTTCATTTGGAGTACTCGGCTTTTTAATTACTCCTTTGTTGGTGTGGTATTGTTCCTTCAAGGCGGCTATCTCTTCTTCGAGGGTTGAGAAATAGGATGCGCGATATAGCGCGTCGTCGAGTGAGGTGGGAGCTCGGACCGTCATTTCTCCCTAAACCTTGAAGAAAACCAGACTTCATTTTTCAGAGCTGCCAAAGAAACTACGTCGTTTAGGCTCGATATTTTGGATTTTACTTCTTTGAATTTATTTATGTAGGTCCTTAGTGGTTCGAAGGGCGCTTGCTTGAGGTTCCACAGGTCGGCTTCAGTGGCACGTGTTCTATAAACACCGAATAGTGCTTTAAGAATGCTTATACGAGTTGAGTGTAGTCATCGATCGAATTCCCTTCGAGCCCGGTGAACCACGCTAGGGCGGGACCTGTGAGATTATCGGCAAAGAAACGGCAATGGCCTGCTTCTCTTTCCTCGTCATCGAATTCCCTTGGAGCACGTGCTCCTTTGGATCGAATTTGCCTGAATATCAGGGAACTTGATCTTTCCGACGTCGTGAAACCTTACACTGGTTATTCGGTTTGTGAAAGGAGTTCGGCGGGTCTCCTCGATGACCTGATCGACATCGGGGGCCGAGCTTGATGCCATTTGACGATGGCATGTATCCTCTTGAGCTCGGCGTCATTCTTTCAACGTAGCTTCTAAATGCTCCTGCTTGACTCGGGGATCTTTGGTCATCCTCCTGCGGGTGTTCGTGCAATGATCTGAATGGATCATACACCGAGTTGGGATCTTGAGGTCATGTGCGTCCCGTTCGTTGAAACTCGTCGCCTCCGAATGAGAATCGATCATCTCGAGCTCAATGCTGCGCCGGAGATGTTTCTGGTGGTCAATTTCGAGTTGGGATTGGGGTGGTTCTGGTACCCTGCGTTCCGTTTTCAACCTCGCCTTGGCCATTATAATCTAGAATTCGATTGTTTGTCCCTTTAGGTTGGGTCTGCCGCCAATTCTCTCCCGCGTAGCGCCCTGATCGGGTGCTGGCCACTTCGGGGGAGGCGAAGGCTCCGCGGTTTCGAGGGAGTGGTGTTTGGAGAGATGAATCCGAGTGTTGTCGGACTCTTTCTATAAGATTTTCTCGTCTCTCAGCGAGCTCCTTCTCGGTTTGTTCCAGGCGGCCGGCAATGGTTTAGTGAACGGCTTCTTGTTCACGAGATCCATCGATAAGCGTCAAAATAATTGCTCTGGTTTCCGCCATTTCGTCTCGAGTTCAAGCCAAATGAGTTGGGGATCTTAGTCTCGTTGTTCGGGTTGGATCATCAGGTGTTGTTCTATCCGTCGTACGATTCCACACTCGAGATCCGATTCGATCAGTGGGAGGGTTTTGATCCGAGATCGTATTCTTTCAGAGATTGAAGTTCCAATCGATGGAGCCTGTTGATTTTGGGTCGCATCGGTGGATTTACTGATGTTTGCTCGGTTGACGGATACCGGCCGGATCGGTCTCCAGAGGGTTTCCGGTGGGAGAAACGTCGGTCGATCCAGATCGGACGTTTTCGGGGATGGTTGCGTTGGGATCCATAATCGTGCTTAGAGATCCTAGATTGGATTCTCAGCAAGGGCATTTTTTTCTTTATCTTCCCCACAGTCGACGCCAAAATGTAGATCCTAAAATCCACACTCAGTATTTTGTAGTGATCCAGAGTTCAGTCTGAGGAAGAGAAATGATGTGGGCAACGATGCTCTTAAACACAACGATATAATCAGAATTCGGTTGACAAAAATGAACTTTTATTGAATATAGGTTTGTTTACGAGGTGATGAACAAGATCATAAACAACAATGAAAAGTAAAAGCAATAAGCAAACTAGAAATTTGTGGAGTGAGGTCGATGTGATTAATAAATAGCTCTAGGGTTTTCCCTGTCTTTTGCACTCCATTCTAGCTCCTTTTTATAGCCCTCTCTTCCTCTAACTATTTCTGCGATCTCTGGGATATCATCTCGACCTTGTAGAGTCCGGTTCGATGTCGAGTTCGTGATAATTTTAGATGGGCTTGGGCCTACTTAGATAGGTGCTGAAGTTATCATTGTCACTCTGCACTTGGTTTGCAATAGCGAGAACACTATCATCCTTAGAACCACCATCTTTATCTTTCTCCGACGGAATATCACCACCATCTTCCTCCGACGGAGTAGCACCACCATATTTCTCCGACAGATTATCATCTTTATCTTTCTCCGATGAATTCTCACCACCATCTTCCTCCGACCGAGTATCACTTTCCTATCCGACGGCAGTTCACCAAGACCAGGTTCACTAACCCTAGGACTTTTCTCTTTGTTTTTAGAAGAGTTACCCGGTTAGACAATGAATTGAGTTTTTTGTTCACTTCCTTCATACTATCTCGGATTGCATTCATAAGCCGATCTTTCATCTCTTTTAAAGCCTCAACTCCAGGAGCCTTCACCGAATTTTCATGAGGAAGACCATTTTCTGCATTATTGGATGGTTCCTCAATAGCAGGAATGGTGGGACCTTCAACTTGAGTTGTACGAGCCCCATAATCGATGCGGAACTACTCTTCAAAGAAAAATTGTTTCTTCGTTTTATGTATTATCTTGGTCCAACAATCAACTGCTGCATCGTCATCAGCCCAACAAATTTCCTTGCCCATTCCTATGCTTTCTAGAAGTTCCCTCTCTTCCGTTGTTTCTACCAAGATACTCGTAATATCATGTGCCGCCAAATACACATAAAACATTAATTACCTTAGTTTTACCAAGTTTTCATAAGTCCCTTTTCCTTAATTTCACTACACATAAAATATCAATTACCTCAGTATCACCGAGTTTACCGTTCACTGCATTTGGACCGAATGCCTTTGTTCCACCTTTGCGTTTGTACTACATCTTGCACATCCGTAGGCAACCAGGGTGTGCACCAGTCACAGTTTCTCGGAAATGGTTCCTCAAGCTTGAAATTGCCTCAAAGGACAACAACTACGAACACACAACAACAAAAAACATTAATATCAACTTAACAATAAGACAACTAAGTATAAGCGAGCTTAAAATTACCTCCAAAGGAATAGGAAAGCTTGTAAAAACCCAACTCGTCGGCACAACCCTGTCGCATTTTTCTAAGAAGCTAGAGACATCCTTCAAGTTATGTTCGAATGCATACTGCCCCCAAGGGAAACTTAAACATGCATTTAGGTCATCAACAACAGTCTGGAAGATACTGTCCACATGTGATGCTCCCTCTCCAGTCTTTCGGCCTCCGACGAGGATGATTGCTAAGAAGTACAGAGCGGCCATCTTTAAACGATCCTAAGATGGCTTTGATTTCATTGCCAACATTTTCTTCTCCAGCTCAGCGTATGTAACACTTTCCGTTCAAAATACTTATTCATGAATGTTGTACCACCCAACCTCTCATGCTTGGGGGGATACTCATGGCAGTTCAGTCCAGAAATTAGTCCAAATTCTCTGAGAGAATATCGGGTTGGGACGCCATTAACGATAAACCATAACTCATACTTCTTCGCTACAGAAGCTGATCGCAACACGAGAATCCACATTCCCATCCACTTCTGCTTTCTGTTTTTAATATGGAAGAAATGTTGGAATTGTGGGTGCTTTAAGAACCATTCCACCTCCTTCTCTTTCAGGATCGTTTGAATATTTCTTATCGCCGTGTCAATGTAACATTTTCCTGAAACCCTTAACAACTTTGATACAGGCTTGAAGGAAAGTGCAAATTCATCGGTAGCATGCCTCCTTCTTCGTCATCTACAAGCTGCACTCAAGTGAAAACCGGATCACATACGACATCTTACAACCGTCAACATAAAGTTTCATGAACTTGGACTTAGTTAAGCAATCATAAAGTTGAAGTTTGTCTTGGTTTTACAAAGTTGGTACATCTATATTGTTGAAGTTCAACTTAGATTTACAAAGTTTCACATTACAAGTTCTAGTTTGTTTCTCAATACCATAAATTGCACTTAGTTTTCCACACTTATTCAATCTTTCAAATCATCTTTCGAATATTTTTCAAAGTTCTACAAATGCCTTTAGTATTTGAATACTTACCTCTGGATGCGGCTCAGTTTCATGTTCTCGTACTGATAATTGGGTCCTCCTTCCTTCAGCTTCTTCGTCATTTCTTCGGGGCTCCATTTCATCTCCTTCTTTGTGCTCCTTCTCTTCTTCTCTGAGTTTCTTCACTTCTTCTCCGACTTCCTTCTCTTCGTCCCGACCATCCTTCTCTCCTTCTCTTTCGTGGTCTTCTCCTACTTCACGTGATTCCTCCTCTTCCTCTTTCTCACTTGCATTTTTTTCGCTTTCGTCAGCATCTCGGAGACTTCGCTCGGCTACCGGGACGAGAGATTTGTCGATGGTGCTTGGGTTTGCTTCATCCCTACTAGCTTCTCCGAATTCTAATCATAGCTGTTTCTTCTCTTCCTACACTACTCGAGCCGTCTTCTTTCACCTTCGGATTGTCTCCATTCAACATGCTTTGGGTTTTGATTCTCGATTGAGTAGGGTTTTCAAAATTCAAGAGACACACGAGCAGTCGACACAGGGAGAACCTTATTTTTATTTTACAAGTTCTTTTTTTTGACAACACAAGTTCATTTATTACTTTACTTTTTAACCTTAATTTTCAACCAATAAAGAGAAGCGTATTCGGAATTTCACTTTCTGCAAGTGGGTATTTGATTTAGTTGGGTCGGTATTGGGTTCGAGTTTTACTACGTCGAATTGTAAATATCTAAGTTTCTCTTGGTTCCGTGGTCTTTTAATAACTTTTTTGATTTAATTAAAAATTTATCTATTTATTATTTCCGGTCGGAGTATCACACATTTTTTTTTTTCCAGACATGAGTTACTGAGCAATTGATTCACTTTCATCGATTTCATCCTCAGAAGCTTGCGCTACTCCTCTAAGTCCCCATAACACTAACTTTCTCAATCACCCATCCTTTGCTTAACGCAAATTTCCCTTCAGTTCTGACCACATCTTCACAGTACCGTTCCCGACCGAAGCATAGAACTCAACGTTCGTAGTCTAGGTAAAGAACCCGTCTCGTATCCCACAGAAGCTCCAGCTGGGACATATAAATTTGTTGCATACTCATGACTTAACCATCTATAACTAGGAATGAGTAGAAGTATTTGCAAATGCAATTGCAAAGAGTAAACTTGTGTGCGTACTGGCGGGAAACTATGTTTTCATGTTTCAGTTTTACCTCCAAAATGGTTCTCATATTCATTTTCATAAGGATTATGTATTTATTATCACATTAATTTATATAAAAAACGGTTTTAGACATATGATATTCTTTTTTAAAATATATAAATAAATAAATGCGCACTGTGCACGATAGCATAAAGCAGTATTAGCAAATTAGCATCGTTTACTTTCACTTGTGAAAATTACTTAAACCAATCCCAAAAAATAAAAATTCCATTTTTCTTATTTATCGTTAATTTCCCCTAAATTCTCGATTTCCGATCGACGGCGAATCTGGAGCTTATTCCGCCGGCAAATCCATTAGGGATGTGTAAATTCGAAGAGAGTTGAACGGAACCCTAATTGGAGTGCAGTGGATCTACAATCTCTACGAGATCTGCTCAAGCTCTCTCTTGAGGAAGAATCTGAAAGTGATAGATTTACAGCATTGTTTCGAAGTAAGATCTCTAGCTTGCTCTTGAAGAAATCGCTTGTATCGCTACTGTATTGATTGTGGATTATTATTAGGGGTTTTTAGAAGTTAGCGAAGGCTTTAAATGTATTGTGATTCTTTTGCTGGAGTTATTAAGCTTACATTTGACTCTCTACCTGTTTCAACTGAATGTTTTGTCGAAAAAGGAGACAACTTTATGCTAGCTTTGACTTCAAGATGCGTCAATACCCAAATCTACGCCGAGTGATTTTGTAATTTTTGACATATGCTAAGCATCAAATGTTTCTGTTTTAAGGCTCCACATGGGTTCAAGCTCGAGATTGATCTCAACTTCTAAGATTATTTTAGTACTAGTTGAGGACAGCTGATACTGTTTTGTGTTCCGTGCTGTCATAAAGTTGTTGTCTTTTGATTTCTTTGGTTTGAGTATTGGGTTATCTTGTATTGACTGAAAATAATGATTCTACTTTTGATTGCAGATGATGATGATTATCTCTATTAATGGACAACTTTGTGCTTGCTAGCTCACGAGAACGGTCTTAGTTTTCTTTTGCAGAGCTCTTGTTAAAATTGACCTGATTCTATACATGGAAGCGTACAGAGAAGAGGCTCTCAGAGCCAAGCAGATGGCTGAGAGAAGATTTGCAGAAAAGGATTTTACGGGTGCAAGGAGTTATGCCTTGAGGGCGCGGTCACTGTTTCCAGACTTGGAAGGTTTGTCTCAAATGCTCACGACCTACGAGGTTTATATAGCTTCTCAAAGTAGACGCAGCGGGGAGATTGATTACTATGCGGTTCTTGGACTCAAACCATCCGCTGGCAAGAGAGAAGTGAAGGCACAGTACAAGAAGATGGCTGTATTGCTCCATCCCGACAAGAACAAATGCCTTGGAGCTAGTGGGGCTTTCCAGATCATATCCGAAGCTTGGACTTTCCTGTCAAATGAATTCAAGAAAAGCACTTTTTATTACCAAAGAAAGAAACTTATCGACTCCATGGTGGTTCAAGAGAACAACAGCACTGAGTATGTCCCGGGGACCGCTGGAATTGATTGTCGTCCACCAGTTTCAGAAAGACATGATACGTTCTGGACTGTATGTACCTCTTGCAGAGTTCAGTACGAGTATCTGCGCAAGTATGTGAATAAGCGACTTTCGTGTAAGAACTGCCGAGGAGCATTTATTGCTGTGGAGACTGGGCCAGCTCCTGTTAGTGCATCTGTTCAATATGCGCCGCCTCCTCATACAACAAGTAATGGCTACGGATCTCATGGCTACGATTCCGTCTCACGCATGCCTACCAATTCCACTTATTTCTTAGGTCAGTATCCTGCACATGGATATGAATATGTTACCAATGAGTCATATGACTGGAACTCGTACGTGGGAACATCTCCTGGGAATCTAGAGTCAAACCGTTTGTCTTCAGCATCCAACGGATATCCTTATAAGCTCGCCAATGAAGTAGTCTGTAGGGGAAGGAAGAAAATTAAAGAAGGATCTAACAGGACTACAAGCACAGCCTCTGATCTTATATATCCGGGTCCACCTAATTGGTCTGCTGGTCCTTCAGTGATTAAGGCCAGCCGACCTGAGAAGAAGAGGAACGTTGGTTTGGGGTTATCTGGTAATGGATTTGTTGAAAACACTACAAAATCTTATTCTAAGGAATCAAAAACAACAAATTCGGATGGAAACATGGAAACTGAGTTTAAACATCCTGTCCAAAGCCATGGTTCAACTAGACGGTGGTCTGCGCCTGCAACAGGATTGGATACGCGGAAGCTATTGATTAGCAAAGCTAAAACACATATTCAGCAAAGATTAGAGATGATGAGATTGGCTTCAGTGGCAGCAGCAGCGATGGCTACATTGGACGCAGCTCCACTTGATGAAGTAAAGGCCTCCTCCAAGGCAGGAGATGGTGTATCCGGAATAGGAAGCTACTCCGGTCATCAATCTGTTCGGAAAATAAATGGACCAATAACAGTTCCAGACTCCGACTTCCATGACTTTGATGGAAACAGATCGGAAGAATGCTTTGAGGCTAGGCAAATATGGGCAATTTATGATGAAGATGATGGTATGCCACGGTTATATTGCGTGGTTAGGGAGGTACTCTCGGTTCAACCATTTAAGATTGACATAGCCTACTTGAGCTCCAAAACTGACATCGAGTTTGGGACAATGAAATGGGTGCAGTACGGGTTTACTAAGTCGTGCGGACATTTCAGGATACGAAACACTGACATAGTTGACCACGTAAACATATTTTCCCATCTCTTGAAAGACAAGAAGACAGGAAGAGGTGGTTGTGTTAGAATATTCCCCAAGACTGGAGAGATTTGGGCTGTGTACAAGAACTGGTCACCAGACTGGAACAACTCAACCCCTGATGAAGTGAGGCACCAGTACGAAATGGTTGAGATCCTCGATGAGTATTCTGAACAGTTTGGAGTTTGTGTCGCCTCGCTTGTGAAAGTCGAGGGTTACAAGACCGTGTATTGCAGGAGAGAGGAGGAGACTACAAAATGGATACCGAGGAAAGAGATGCTGCGGTTTTCACATCAAGTGCCATCTTGGTTTCTTAAAGAAGAAACCAGCGGTGTCCCCGGAAACTGTTGGGACTTGGACCCAGCTGCTATACCTGAGGAGTTGCTTCGCACTGGAGCAGGAACTGACTGAGATGTAGCTTCACTTTGATGCAAGAGACAAGAGTAAGATCTTTTTATATCTCCATACAACGGTTTTTGACTCTCTAGAAAACCCATCTCTCTATCCACAAGATTTCTGGATTATTATGTCAGGCACTATATACGCGCAAGCCTCTGTTTGTTCATTGGAGTCGTACTATTAGCAATGTTGAAGAACCGAAACATAGTTTGTTTGACTTGTTATTTGTTTTTACTATTCTGTATTTCCTTTTTCTTTGTTAACCGTTAGTATTAAATGTAGCAGATATCATTTTGGTTTTTACTTCTTCTCCCTCTAGCTTTAGACGGCGAATGTTACATCTGAAGTCTGAACCACTTTAGTTTTATCAGTTCGAACTTGGAATTCATTTTTTTCTTTTCAAATTCAGCAAAACTTTTATGTGACACCAACTTTAAATATCTACTAGAGTTTTGATCTGTGTGGACACGGGTGTTATATTTACGAATTATGTATATATTTAAAAACACACAAAATTCAATGCTTTCCCTTATACTATGTTAGTGTATTTTTTAAAATATATGGTTTGGAAATTGATTTTCTTTTGGATGTGTTGGATCAGTTATGTAGTTATATGGTATCAATAATTATATATATTTGATAAATTTCATGATTACATTTATAATTACATGAAAATATATTAAAAATACATAATTACCTAATTAAATTATAAATGGTCATTTTATTTAATATAATGTACAATATTATTTAAAATGGTTTTACGAAATCTATATTCACCTATGTTACATGGAAACGGGAGCGGATGCGCATAAGCGGAAGCGTTTGGAAACGCGAAATCAGTATTTTATAAATTTTTAGGAAACAGAAGCGTGTTGGAAACGTTTTAGTATATATATATATATTATTAATCTGAATAAATATCATTTTAATGTTAATACTCCCTCTGTTTTATAATAAGTGTCATTTTAGGTCTTGGCACACAGATTAAGGAAATAATTAATTTTACATATTTCCCGTATAAAAACACAATTACCTATACATCTCAACCAATAGAAGAATGAATTACAGAATAAAATCAATAAATTTTGCATAAAAAACCGAAAACGACACTTATTTTGCAACGAAAAAAATTGTCTAAAGTGACACTTATTATGTAACGGAGCACTTATTATGTAACGGAGGGAGTATTTTAATATACAAAATCTAAAATGAAATTTAAAATTTAAATTATTTTGTATTATATTATATCATATTACGTGAATGTTGTTATATTTATCAAATAAAAGAAAAAAATATCAAAAGTATATTGTTTTTTTATCAAACAAACCTTAGTTGATCTCATATTAATTTCATGAAAATGCATCATACTACGTTTATATTAGACCAGTGAGAAGAGTATAATATTCTTTTTTTTTTTAATGTTGGTTAAAACAAAAATTCATATAAAATTTTTAATTCCAGAACACGTGAAACTTGAAAACCCTAATTGCTTCTTCTCCATTATAACCTTGGTGACTACTTTTTCACATGATAAATTATACTCCCTCCGTTTCATATTAAATGTCGTTGTAGAGATTTTTTTGCGTTACAAAATAAGTGTCGTTTTCGATTTTCAATGCAAAATTTATTAATTTTATTATGTAATTTGTTTTTTTATTGGTTAAAATATGGTTAGGTGTACGGGTAACTGTGTTTTTATCTAGGAAATATGTAAAATTAATTGTTTCCTTAATCCGTGTGCACAGCTGTAGAGTGACATTTATAATGAAAAAGAGGGAGTATACATCTCGGTAATTAACAAGTACGGGTATTTGTCAAGTACAGCTTTATATCTTTGAACGAATCCGGCTCATTCAGTCATGCGTTTCCAAACCGGAATCAAAGCTTCCCTTGCGCTTCCAAATTTGACTCTTCCAGAATCGCGATTCCATCACGATTCCTGGCGATTCCGGACGTTTCCGAATCCGTTTCCGCTTCCGAAACGGGAATCATAGATAAAACAACGATTCCATGTAACGTAGATATTCACCAAGTAGATTTTATGTTGTTACTAAATATAGTAAAAATACCTTGAAAACATGTTACTACAGATTTTAAATATTTTTTCTTGAAAAAATTAATGACAATCATACAAAACACAATTGAAAAGTTAATTATAATTTGGGCCATAGAAATGCATAGTTTAAGGTATTATCCCATTAGGTTCCTGTTACTTTTTCCATAACAGAATATACATTTTGAATAATTTAATATACATTCTTTTATTGTTAAAGGAATAAAAGGTAAGTCAAACATGATTTGCAAGGACTAATGTGTGTCAATTAATCGGATTTGAATCTTGAAGTAAAAATATATACGTTTTATTAGCTAAATCAAAAATACGAAGTCAATGTTAGTAAGATTGCCATCCTTTTACTTATGATGATGGCTTTAAAATAGGAAATATGTTTTAAATAATTTAATTGCGCTACGAGATCATTACTTTAGATTTGGTGGACAGAAATATCTTCTTATGTTAACCAATCAATTTAAGAATTTTAAATATATTTTGGATATAATACAAAAAAATGTTATTAAAAATATCTTCTTTGTAAATATTATGAAGAAAAACTGACAAACACACAAATGTAACAAAAATAGGAACCAAAAATTAGTATGATATACAAACTTGGTATAAAAAGTAATCCATTGAATTTCCAAAAGGTTGAATTTGATTCTGTCGTTACCACTAAACCAAGAAATTAGTGGTTTGGAAATACATATACAATTCCTAAATTTGGTTTACTATGAAACTACAATTTCGCTGGTTTTCTAATTTTGTAAAGTGATGCTATTGAAAATCAGTGACATAGAGTGATAATATTAAGGGTGAAATGAGGATTATTTCAAACTTGTTTTGGTTTAGTAATAATGGTTTGTAAATTTATGGTTTAATAATAAGACTAAACGCTGTGTTTTATTAATTGTATAGGACGATATATATAGGCAATGGAGGATCAGGTGGTTTAGTAAAGTTTTATAATTTTATGGTTTATTAAATCATGTGTTTCGGTTTAATTTAAAAGAAAAATCTATGTTTAATTGATAGACCATGATTTTGACCCGCTTTTGGTCACATTTTCTATATGTTTTTATTATAAATATCTATGTTTTGGAGTCTATTAGGTATGTTTTCAGGTTCAGGAGCATTTTATGGTAAAGTGATGATCTAGGTGCCTTTTGGTGCCTAAAGAAGAGTTTTCCAAGATGACTATGAAGATCCGATATAAGAGATACATATCGATCGATACACACCCTGTGTAATCGATCGATGACGCTTCCGTAGAAGTTGAAGTCGAGATCCTCCATCGATCGATGTACACCATGTACCATCGATCGATACAGAGCGTGATGAGCAAGATGTATTTGGCCAACTTGAAGCCCAAGTTCTCACCAAATTACAAGACTGACGAGTTTTTTAACCTAATTGTACTCCCTATTTATACCTATGCCTATGAGCCTTTAGAGATATGAAGTTTTGTACCAAGTTTTGTATTCTATTCTATTTAGCAATAAAAGTATTTTCTTTTCTTATTCTTTTGCTATGAATCTCTTGGCTATTTCTGAGTAGATTCATATGTTAGATTTAGGGTTCAAATAGTTATGAGGGATTAGCCCCAACTATGGATTATTGAGTTGTTATATTCATTATCCAAATGAACCCTAATGCTTACTCTAGACTTGCTACCTAGAGTATTGATTTTGGAGTGACTAATCTAATAGTCATCTTCCTGAAATCATTTGGCTAAACTCAGACTCTATTAAGGCACGTGCGATAGCCGGTCCTATAGAAATTCTCGGGTGAACAATAGTTCGATCCGATCTGATACTTAATATCGATCGATACTCTTCTGGGGTATCGATCGACGACAGCTTATATCGATCGAAACTGCGATAGCAACATCGATCGATGCAGTCGGCAATCAGATCAATGGATGAGTCTAACTAGCGACATCTATAAATTTGTCTAAGGATTGAAGTTCTCATATATTTGCAAGCAATTCGTTAAGACATCCATAGATCTATAATCCTGATTTTCTGAATAGTAACCTTGAATCTAACTATTTTCCTTCATTGTTTTCAAACCAAAACCTATTCTCTTTATCAACTTACCATTGCTACTTATTTTATTTACTGTTTTAAACCTTTTTCAACCTAGCTTAATCACATAGGATTATATATTTTGTGTCTCTAGTTCCTTGTGGATTCGATCCCTAAGTACTACGATTGAACCTCTTTTGATGAGAGTAATTCAAACCTTAGGATAATTTGAGTGATATCATTAATATTAGTGGCATAAGAAAGTAAATATAAAGAAAAACTAATGGTTAAGTACAAAATGTACTTCTCTTTTAATTAGATGATGATTACTCATCATGGATATACAATTATGAAAATTTAATAACTCAGGATCAACCTGTTTCTGTTTAGCTGAGGTGGATTCTGGTTAATTTGTCTAATCTTTATATTATTAAAACATAAACACTATTTAAAAAAACACTGATAATACATTGCACATAATTAAATATGCCATTAAATAGTCGACAAAAAAATGCCATTATGCAACCTTAATATTGTCTGAAAGATGGGTTTTTCATATTAAATTTTTGTCAAAAATTATATAAAAAATAATAATTCTTTCCTTAACAAAAGAACTGAACATATGCTCTAATATTGCATTTAGGTAAAACTTTCGATTTTTTTTTATATTTTAAATTGAAAACGTATATGTTTTTTATCTTAAAATGTTTTTTATCAATTAAATAATTTCATTATTATTATCAAAGATTACCTTCTAAACAATCCTTAAGCATATGATAATTACTCCCACATTGGAGCACGTATCAGTACCCTGTCAACACACTGCACGATACATCTTACCATACGTCCTACACACCGGTAATACGTCGACACTCTGATTTTCAACATGATTAGGTCTAGGGCTTCGATTGCTACAACATATGATAAAACAATAACAATCTGTTGTAGAACTAATATGCTGTAGAAGTTATATGCTTTTTTTAAAATTTGAATAAATTGATTGGTAGAACAGTAGCTGTAACAATTTTAAAATTATTATAATATTAATATAATAATAAATTTATTTTAAAATATTATTTATATATGTATATACTTTATATACTAAAGCACATATTACTTCACCAATTAAATCATGACACATGAAATATATTTTAAAAATTAATAATATCAATACAAATAAAATGCTTTTCGATTCCAAATTTTCTCGACATCCAATAACTGAATCCCTATAAAAATTTAGATTATCAACACCACGTCAGAAAAACCATCAACACCTTCAAAAATAACGATCATATTCAAAACTGTTGTATCTTCCATATAACCTTCCTTTTTTTGTTCAAATCTTTTATTTTGGAACAAATTCTTCAAATCTTTCATATAACCTTCCATCTATTGATTTTACTCTTTGTTTGATCACCTTCTCTCTTACATTTTTTTTTGCGTCTAATTCTCTCTTACATTTTCTCATTCTTCTTCTCCAAATTCATTTTTTTCAAAAAAGAATTCATATTTAGAAGATTAAAAAAAAATTGCAGACTAAAAAAGAAGAAGAGAACATAAGAAACACATAAAGAGAAGATAACAAAATAATTTTATATTCATCACTTCATATTCTTCGTTTTTTGGATTGAGATTTTTGACTAATCCAAAATAAAAATCTATACATGTTTATGATTGCTCTTAATTTAGTTCAGTTTCTTTCTATTCTCAATCAATAATTTCTCTTTTTTTTTTGTTTCTGCATATTTCGAACTAGAAATAGCCCTTAAGTTTTTTCAGAACTTATTTCTTCAATAAAAGAATAGCAAATCAAAGCTTTGTCATTGACGAAGATAACAAAATCTTCATTAAAAAAAAATAGAGATAACAAAATATATTTAAACTAAAGTTATTTGATTCCTATATTGTATTGAGAAAAATAATAAATAGTTTTGAGATTGGGTGGAACTTATTCGGCAAATGAAGCTCAGAAAGCCAGGTAAGTAAAACTATTTTTTTAAAGGTTAGCGAAACTAAAAAGGACCCAACTCTTCAATGCTCAAATTATAATTGAATCAAATTGAATTTGTTTTTAATGAAAATTTTCTCTTCTAACCTACTTAATTTTTTTCTTTAGGTATTGGAAACTCATCTGGTCAAAAAAGAAAAAGGTAAATTTTTTTAAAATATGTTAATAACTTACTCACAATGGATCAATTCTCTATTTGTTGAAACGTGTTTATTACTTGTGTAGTGATATTTTGAAAAAAAAACTTTAACCTCTTTTTCATTATAATTTATATAGACATTATATTTTGAAAATATATTTACTTAAATTAATATCCGTGCATAGCACGAGACATTATACTAGTTAGTAATAAATCTTAGTCATTATATAAGTTATATTATAGTTTATATGTGAAATATTATTATTTAAAAAATTTAAAATTTATTTTCAAAATATTAAATTATTTGGTTATAAACTTAATCTTTAATATGATTAAATAAAGAAATAAATTCTATATAATTTATATATTAATTGTCATTATTTATTTATTGGTAGAGCAGCAAATGATTCATGTATAAAATTATTAAATATATATATATATAACTTATTTATTAGTGTCTAAGTAATATATATATATATATGTTTATATATATAATATAGAAATATATATTATGTTATGTTTGTTATTAAAAATAGTGAACAATATGTGTAATTATATAAATTATATTATATTTTAAATATGAAATATTGTTCTTTTAAAAAATTTAAAAATATTTCATTGGAATTTTTATTTTTAAAAATATAAATTTATTTTTGATTATAAAAATATTTTTTGTAAATATAAATTAATTATGTATAATTATTTTCTAAGTTTTTATAGTCTAAATGCAAACGCTCTCCCAAAAACTCTATATGAAAGCATTGAGCAAAGAACATCTTGAGAGTATTATCATTTGGTATTTTCTAAATGCTTATTTGATAAATATTGATTGGATAATAAAGAACGTAATATATATAATAATGCTCTGCCAATCAAGCCCTAGGTAGCCTTTGTTTCTCCAAGAACTGTCTTGCTTAGCCCTTTCCTGTAACTTGTTCTCGACCAATACTGATGTTTTAACCACTTCCATTACAGTTTGGTAATCCATATTCCTCATGATAGTCATCAAATCAAGTTTAATTACATGCATGAAGTTTTTATTTGTCTCTACTCATCATCCCTCGTACCTCTGAATTTGTTAAACTCATGCTCATAAACTCCAACTGCTTTTAATTCATAAACCTTGGTTGAAAAACATTTCCTTGATCGAGTCCCAACCATGCACCATTGTCGAGTCTCTGCGTAACACCCCTCGCCAACACTGATATGTATCATCTTCAAGGAAAAACATTACGAGATCCTTTTTGTGCTCCAAAGGGAAACACAACAACTCAAAGTTACACTTCAAGCGGCTCCTCCACTCATCTATTGGTTTACACCTGCCACTGAACATCCGAGTCTTGAGATTTTTCATTTGGTTCATCATGTCAAAATTGCTTGGTGCATGGTTGTGGTGGTTGATCAACCAAAATCATATCAAATCCACCACAAAAGATGGAAGACATTTGAACATTTGCTTTAAAAATGCATGCATCATTGACATCATGTTTTCTATCACTGCATTCGTATCCATTTCGAAAAAACCCGGTGGTGGAGGTGGTAACACATTGGCAGCATTCACAGTAACACCCGAAGCCCCAGCAACATCAGCAGCACCAACTGCACCCTCTGCTACCATGTTCTTCACGTGTCATGCATTCATAATCTCTTCCTAAACATCCTTTTATGCATTCAAATTTCTCCTAGTATAAGTCATCAACTGCAACAATACTTAAGTTAGCTAACACTAACACCTGGAACTTTGAACAGTGTCACTTAGCCATTTCGCTAAGCATAACACAGATAAACAATAGTCTAATACAACTTATTTTTGGGGTCAAAATCGGTCACGACGGAACCAACGCCTAAAAGTCTATAGAGAATGTCTATCGCAACAGTAACTTTTGTATAAGTTTTGAACAAATAACTTTTACAATAAGTTTCAAATAGTCCTACTCGTAACCTCAAAAGTTAGCACCATTTATCCAAAAAAAAAACTCAAAGGAACTACCAAGACGTCATTTGACAACCAACCGGTTATACAAACCTGGTTGCCATATAGCGGCGGGTCGATCACACGAACCCGACGCCATATGGCTACCGGTTGGCTACACAACCTGGTCACCATATGGCGTCCGGTTGGCTACACAACCCGGTCGCCATAAGGCGGCCAGTTGGCTACTCAACCCGGTTGTCATATGGCGACCGGTCGAATGAGCAATCTGGTCGCCATATGGCGACTGGTCGATTACACGAATTGTTGTCATATGGTGACCGACCCTCCACCTGACCAGGTTGCCATATGGTGACCGATCTGTTGCTCGTTCGGGTCACCATATAGCGACATGTCTGCTACAAAGCTGGGGCGCCATATGGCGACCGGCTCGTCATCAGACCAGGTCGTCATGTGCCGACAGGTTTGTCACCAACCCGGGTCGCCATATGGCGACCGGGATGTTTCAAACTCGTGCATCTTCGCTTTGTCCTTGTTTCTCTCCCATACGGGCCAAGACTGTAGAATCTCTCATTTCGCCTTGATTAGAGTTATCATTAAAACTTTACGATAAAAACTGCGGAGATTTATTTTAACTTATTAGTTTGAATCGTTTGTACGAAATGGTGACAGTTAACCTAAAGCACCAACTGCCTTGACATATGAATGATTTAGACCGTCTTCGTATCAAAGTCGATTCCTCAAAGAAATCGTAAAATTACGCAAAGACGAAAGATGGCCCAAAGAGGTCAAAGCGCGGCTAAAATCCCACTCACGATTTTATTTGAGAATGAGCCTATAGATACTATGACAGTTTACCTTTTGTTCGCATGAGAAGATAAATGTCAAGTTTCCGAAGATAAATGTCAAGTTTCGAAAATAATCATGAAGATCGGAGAAAATGAAATATTTCTGCAAAGAGATAAACTTGGGCCTGGCGGCAAAAAGGAAAGACCAAACTGACTTTTGAGGAGTATATAAGAGAGTCCAGGGGGAGAGAAACATGAAGAACTTTTTTACATAGAAAACTTAGCACTTTGAGCGAATATGCAACTTTCCGTTTTTGTTATCAAGCTGCATCTCAGTTAGGTTTGGTAGTTTTTAAGTTACTAGAACTAGGAAAACCGCTGTCAGCTCTTGTGGCCAAGATTCTTACCTTGTTGTACCACTCTTATGCAGAGTTGGAATAAGATTTCTCTTTGCTCTTTTTTTCGATTCTCATAATCTTTTGTCTGTTATTATTATTTTGATTGCTTGGCGTGTGGTTTAGCAGATAACCAGGACCGCTGGAAAATTAGGATTTTCTAACTTTCCTAATTTGAATAGAAATTGACGGTGTAAATTTTGGTTCCCACAGTTTGGTGCTAGAAAGAGGGGAGGGGGTTCAGATCAATCTAACTCTCAGAAGCACACAATCTATCAGACATGGTAGCAGACGGCCAACAAACTCATGTTGTGAAGACGTCCACGACAACATTACCAGCAATCCAGCAGCGAACGTATCCACGGTTAACGCCGGCGCTAACACCGCAGCATTCCAAGAGATGTTCACCGCCTTCAACAAAAAGTCGGAGGAACAAGAAAATCTTATAGGATCTCTCGCTAAGCAGGTCTAAACCCTGACGTGAGAACCAAGGCTGCCCTTCCTCGCGAACCTACAAAGCTTCACGGAAAAATAATTGATTTCGCGACTCCCTTGGATAGACCCGTGAATGCACAGGGAAACTCGTCGGAGCAAGCTCCCGACCACGCTAACCTTAATGCGGCGCAAAAGGACTCGGAAAACCTTCCTTCTCAAGATCAGGAAGCCGATGAAGAAGGCTTCGAGCGATTCAATTTGTATCCCAGCGATCACTCTGACCCTTCGGAAGAAGACGCTGACATTTCTGTCCAAAGACGCAGTACTCGGCATGACTCTCGCTAGACAATCCTATGAACGAAGAAGAAGAAAACATGTTCTGTATGGAACAGGAAGAGCTAGCTGAGGAACAAGCTCGGATCATTCGTAGTAAACGCCGGCGAAGTCCAAAAACTACTGACCATGATTATGAGATTTGATATCCGGGATGACATCACGAAAACTGCCGCATAAGTGAGGGCGGTGAAATCTCAGATTCACCGCGCTACAAGCGCCGCGCCTGAAATCGATCGTCTACTTGACGAGAATAAAAAAACGCCCTTCACCACTCGCATCACCAAAACTACGGTGTATGATCCAGGAAAGATTAAGCTGGCAACATACAACGGCACTACTGATCCCAAGGCGCACCTACAAGCTTTCCATGTCATGATGGGATGAGCCAGACTTAAGGAAGGCTACAGAGACGCCGGATATTGCGACCTCTTCGTTGAAAACCTAGAAGGAGCGGTTCTCGAATTCTTCTCTCGACTCAGGGAAAAATCAATCGAGAGTTTTTGCCAACTCGCTTCGGAATTCCTTAAGCAGTACTCTACGTTTATAGATAGAGAAACATCCGATGTCGATCGCTGGAGTTTGTCCCAGAGAGAAGAGGAGCCTCTCTGTGACTTCATGAGCAGATTCAAGCTCATCATGGAGAGGGTTAGCGGAATAAGAGACAAAGTGGCTATCGATGCACTCATGAAAGGGCTTTGGAGCAGATCAAAATTCAGAAAGTGGATAACCCTCAAGAAGCCGCACACGATCCAGTATGCGCTCCATAAGGCCCCGGATTACATCGTCATTGAAGAGGAAACAAAGGTCTTGTTGGAACAACATAAGCCAATGAAGACGTCCTCAAAGATGCCATGTCGGACCATAAGCCGAAAACTAAAAATTCTGGCAACAACAAGTACGTCCATCACGAGGGACAAGACCTCCAGGGAGTGCACAACTACCCCATCAACTCTGGACCAGAGCAAGGGCGGACATTGGGTAACACATGGACAAGGAATTTGAGTTACGACGAGAATGCCTTCTGCGATTTTCACTAGACCCGAGGACACTCGACCATCAACTGCAAAGTTCTAGGGGCGAGGCTGGCCGCAAAGTTGCTCGTAGGAGAACTCTCAGAAGTTTCCAGCATGAAGGATCTTATCCGTGACTCTGATCTTCATCGTCAAACCGACAAGCCCCTGCATTCGAAGGATTCTCCTCCGAGAAATAAGTTGGGTGAGAAACACGGAAGAAGACAAGACAAGAAAGGAAACAAAAATAATCACCGCAAAGTTAATATGACATCGGAGGATCACAGTTCTACAACGATACGATCTCGTCCATTAAATCATACCAGCAGAAAGCTGAGACAAGTGCAAACTGGCTGACATCACCACGCAACTTCTGAGAAACGCGATCAGATTTGAAGAAGAGCAGACTACCAGAATCGAACAGCCGCATTTTAATGCCTTCCTCATCGATTTCGTAATAAGAGACAACGAAGTTGCTCGAGTCCTCGTGGACACTGGAAGCACAATCAACGTGATCTTTAGTGACACCTTTAGAAGGATGAACGTTGAACTCGGAGAAGTCGTACCATTGCATAAACCATTAACCATTTTCTTGGACAAAACATCAATGACTCTCAGATCGATCAAACTGCCGGTCGTAGCAAAACAAAATCACCAAGATCATCGATTTTGCAGTCATTGACCACCCAACTATCTACAACGTGATCATGGGCATGCCTTGGATAAATGCCATGAAAGCAGTCTCATTGACATATCACCTCGGCATCGAATTCCTGACTTCTTTGAGAACCATAGCAATTAGGGGATGTCAAGAACAGTCACGACTCTGCTTTTTGACCGAACACAAGCTGAGGTGAGCCACGACTGCTGCAATGGTAAAACCCAAACGGGAAAAGCTAATTAAGCTGCCAACTGAAAACTCTTCGGAAGAAAACAATCTCGAAACATCAACTCGAGCAACAACCGAAAAGCGACAAGCTTCCGAGCCCAATGCCTCGACTCAACCAGCGAAGAAAAATCTGGAAGAAGACGTTGATATAGAACCTAAGGCAATTGACGCCGATGCAAAAGTCGGGTAGACACACTCGCACAACACATAGAACTACATGATGGCTTGATCCTTGAAAGGGGTGCGTAGGCAGCTCATCTAAAGACGAGTTTAGTTATCCCCCTCACCAAAGAGGTAGGGGAGTGGGTACATATACGAGTATGGATACTCATATACTCCCACATTCTTTTATATTTTCCTTGTACTCAAAATTTTTGAAACTTTTTCGCAATAAGTTTTTTTATCAAAATATCGCAAATCCTCTTTCGTAAATCATCCAATTACGAGCAAAAGTTATCATGTAAACCCAAAAACGGAAACCTCATGAAAATCTTCCTGCCATAAAGCGGATTCCAAACACACTTTTCAATAAGTTGAAAAAAGTTCCTCACATTAACTAGAACATCATCGGAATCCATAGATATTCCGAAATACGTATAGACTTCTTCACAAACATATCATGATCGTACCATCGAGTTTGACTCTCAACCAAAACACGAGAACCTTACCTCGGATACATCATCCACACAAACTGTATTTTTTAGAAAAACAAGTGAGACATCGCGTAAACCTTCAAAAACATGCTCCTAGTCCATTTGTGATTATAAAATACTAGCGCTCATCGATTTTCCCTGCCGAGCACACTAGCCGTCCTAAACAAACGCATTTAGACCCGTTTTAAGGGATTTATCCTCATACATCCGACTAGGACAATAGCGCGCTATAAATAAAATCCAAATTCACTTGTATTTTGACTGCTTATCCTTTCCCCTTCTCGTGTGTGCATCGTGGGAGGCAAACTCGTCTGTTTCCGACTCAGTATCTTCCTCCGCTAAGGTTTGAGGATCAGCATGGGATCGGAAACACGCAAACGCCTTACGAACTCTCTTCTGAGTGAAGATTTTCCAGTAAAATGGACTGTTTCGAAGGAGATCTCTCACGACAACTACATCGTCGGGAAACAGCGGAAATAGTTAATAGTGGGTCTCCCATTCGGCTCGTTGCAAAATATTGTAATACAACTCTCTGCGGTCGACGCACCATTTATACGAACAAAGAAGAATCATTTGCTCCATGCATGACCGTTGGAGATTGTACCCTTAATCACCAATGATGTATGCTCAATTGTTTATCCTAAGAAGCAACTTACTCTCTCAAATAACAGATCAATTGCAGTACTCAAAGATCGAATCCACAAGAAGCTAGGGAACCTATTAAATCTAATCAATCAATAACCTAGGCGAATATAAATCGTAAAAGCAGTAAACAAGTAAATAGGAAATATTACAATTAAGTAGGAAAATTACTTAACCAAGAATGGAATAAAGGTGATTTGAACTAAAATAGAAAAAGCGTTACACTTAGGAATTTTATTCATGCATTGAGATTATAATCCTATAGAAGTTATTCAGTTGTTTGCATGGTATTATAGAGCATTAAATATGTTATCAACAAATTTATTAAACTATCATTTGAATAAACAAGTCTAATGACTGGAAGGTCGTACCTGAAAGTGTCGAGTGATTATTCAGTCGGAATACTGGTCGATACACTATACTCATCATCGATCGATTTCCTATCGGAATATCGATCGATGAGTCTAGCCAAGCATTACACGCAAGTTAACAAAGACTCACTAAAGATATTCTAGATCAAACTGTCGATGTATTTCTAGCAATCCTAGTTTAATAGGATGTGTTCAGGATTATCAGAATTTCTTAAATGTCTCTAATCCAACCTAAGTAATCCAAGATTCAGGTTTCTAGTTAGATGATCTAGAACATGAGCATTAAGAACATCCTATTAATGAATACCACAACAAGAAATCCTATAGTTAGGGCTAATCCCTCTAACCTATTTAAACCCTAATCCTAACAAGTAAACTACTCAAACATAGCTAAGCAATTCATAACACAAATAGATAAATAAAACTGCATATTATAGATAGATAGATAGAAAACACTGGAGTTCCAATCACAAATCTCTCTGATGATCTTCTCTCCAAACTATAAACCCTAAATTTTGCTCTGTAAAAAATACAAAAAACTCTCCCGCTTGGCAGAGTAAATAAACTTAGGTTAAAACTCTTCAGGGGTAAAATCATCATTTGGTGATGATTGGGCTTCAAGTCAACTTGTCTCGCGAATTGGTCTCTGTGTCTCTTGGTAATCGAAAGATCATGCAAGGTGCATGTCGATCGACTCGAGTCGCTCCATGTCGACCTCGTAGTCGATTCCAAATCAAATGATTCTTAAAATTCTCTCTAAAATGATCGAAACATCACTTTTTTCCAAAATACTCATGAACCTATAAATATGCTTAAAAACTTCGATATTATAATAACTACTAGTAAAACCACCAATATACCATGACTAAAAAAGGGTAAAAGTCATGGTATATCAACTCCCCCAGACTTACGTTTTTGCTTGTCCTCAAGAAAAACAAACAGCCAGTCTCTCTGGAAAAGGTTTGAAAAGAATAGGGACTCACAGATTTAAAAACTTTGAAATCATAACTGCTGGACCCAAAATCGGGCCCATTGACTCGAAGCCTGTTGAAGAATTGTGCAGGAGAGTTCGAAGAGAATTCGAGGAAGTACAGCGAGAACAAGGTTAGGCCCAACGTTCAAAGTAAGACATAGGCCCATGTTTTATCATCATGTCGTGATCATTGGATACCGCGAGGTCGAAACGGGACCCGGAGATCGCAGAAACAATTAAAGGAAGGAAGGACAATAAATAGAGAGCTAGAGTGACATTCAAGGGATGGGAGAAAACCCTAGAGCTATTCACTAATCACATCGACCTCATTCTTTAGATTTCTAGTTCGCTTTCTTGTACTCTTTGTTGTTATTTCCGATCTTGTTAATCACTTTGTAAACGAATTCCATAATCAATAAAAGTCCATTTTTGTCAACCGAAGTCCAATTGTATCGTTTTGTTTAAGAGCATCGTTACGCACATCCTTTGTCTTCCCCTGATTGAACTCTCGATCTCTACAAAATACTGAGTGTGGATTTTAGGATCTACAGTTTGGCGCCCACTGTGGGGAAGATAAACAAAAAACACCCTTGCTAAGAACCCGATCTAGGATTTCTAAGCACGATTATTGACCTTGATCGAACACGATCCAGATATCCCAAAAGAAAAGCAGTTTAACGCGATTCTTTGGGAGCCGCTGTCATCACAACGTAGGGGATAACGCGACCATCCGACACTGACTCTGGCGGCCCGTACAAAAGAAGAGCACCGCACCGAGAAAAAATATCCCTTTCGGAAGCTCGACAGCCATCAGAAACCAAGAAGAAAAATTTAACCTTCTACAAACACGAAACAGTTAAACTCGATATGCCACACGACGACGCCTTGATCATTGCAATCGATCTCGCTGGAGTAACCGTAACAAGAGCCTTCATCGACACATGTAACGCTGGAAATATTATACCTCGAGAAATACTCCGATTAATAGATCAAGGTGGCCACACCGTCCATCGTGAGATAGATTTCCACGTCGACTTCGAGGGACGAAAAGTGCAATTCTCAGAGACCGTATCCATCGTGAAAATAGTCCAAGATTTGGAATTAAAATCCAAATTCGCAGTCTCCGAACACCCTATGCATTTTGACGTCGTTTTGGGGAGGTCGTGGTTACATAAAATGAGAGTGATTCCGTTAGTATACCACCAATGTTTGAAATTTATGTCACCTACCGGAGAAAGAACGATTTACAGCAGCCAGAACAGATCCAGAGCCTGCTACTTGGCAGAATTCCGAAAAATACACCCGCAAGAAAAGAAAATCCCATCTATTCACGATCTCGCGATAAAGAAAAATAAAGAAAACTTGTCAAGTTTGATCCCATTCGATGAACGATTCCCCAACAAATGCGTCAACATCGGAAACGACTTTCCTTTTAATATAAGACACGACTTGTTATCATTCTTGAGAGAAAATATCAAGACATTCGCTTAGACGGCCGCTGATTTTCCCGGGATTGACATCGCGATAACATCTCATAATTGGACTCCGAACGCTCGAAGGCTGTAAACGAAGAAGTCGAGAAAATCCTTAAGATTGGATCCATCCGCGAAGTCCAGTACCCAGATTGGTTGGCCAATCCCATCGTGGTGAAAAAGAGGAACGGGAATTTGAGGATCTGCATCGATTTCGCCGATCTCAATAGACCATGTCCGAAAGATAGCTTCCCACTGCCAGACAGGAACTATTGTCATTCATGGACGCCTTCTCCGGTTACAATCAGATCCTTATGGATCCGGAGGATCAGGAGAAAAAGAGTTTTATCACCGAACGAGGCACCTACTACTATAAAGTAATGCCTTTTGGTCTGAAGAACGCATGAGCCACCTACCAACGACCAGTGAACAAGATGTTCGCCGAACAGCTCGGAATAACGATGGACGTCTATATCGACGACATGTTCGTCAAGTCATGAAAAGCAAACGACCACGACTTCCAACTCCAAGAATGCTTCCATATCCTCAACAAATTCGGAATGAAGCTAAATCCAACCAAATGCACCTTTGGGGTAGCTTCGGGAGAATTCCTCGGATACCAAGTAACAGAAAGAGGAATTGAAGCTAATCCCAAGCAGATCACAGCACTGGTAGACACTCTGCCACCAAGATCAATTCGAGAAGTGCAGCGACTGACTGGAAAGATCGCCACGCTGAATCGCTTTATCTCGAGATTGACCGACAGATGCCTTCCACTTTACAAGCTCTTGAAATAGAATAAGAAATTCGAATGAAATGAAGAATGTGATCTCTCACTAAAAGAACTTAAGGCATACATAAGCCAACCCCCGGTATTTTTGAAACCAATCGAAGGAGAAACATTTTACCTATATGTAGCAACTTCCGAGCACGCGGTCAGCAGTGTACTGATCCGAGAAGAAATCAGTGAGAAGAAGCCGATATATTACACCAGTAGATCTCTGATAGACGCTGAAATAAGATACCCCGCAATGGAAAAGTTGGCCTAACCAGTCGTCACGGCTGCGAGAAAATTGAGGCCGTATTTCCAATCGCAATCGATCACGGTAAAAACGCCGCAACCGTTACGAACCATCCTTCACACTCCAAGCCAATCAGGGAGATTAGCTAAATGGGCAATCGAACTCAGCGAATACGACATAGATTATAAGCCTCTGACGAGTGCAAAATCCCAAGTCCTTGCCGACTTCGTTATCGAACTCGCTCCAAAGGAGGCCAACTCAAATTTAAGTCTGAAAAGATGGAATTATTCGTCGATAGCGCATCCTCGAAACAGGGATCAGGGATCGGTATATAGCTCGAGTCCCCAATATTAAACAATCATTTCGCTTAGGATTCAACATCTCAAACATTGAAGCCGAGTATGAATCCCTGATCGCCGGGTTACGACTTTCTCAAAGCATCGGAGCCAAGGAGGTAAATGCCTTCAGCGACTCGCAATTAGTTACGAGTCAATTCCATGGGGAGTACGAAGCCAAAAACGACAGAAGGGAAGCATACCTCAAAGTCATGCGCGATATCACAGAACAGTTCGATAGATTCAAACTCACGAAAATACCTAGAGGAGAAAACACATCGGCAGATGCCCTCGCCGCGTTAGTATCAACGTCGAATCCTGCGATAAAGCGCGTAATACCGGTCGAGGGGATCGGAAAACTAAGCATCGACCTGTCATGTAAGGAGGGAAACACGTCAGAAAAGGACCACCATCAGATAGGGGCAGTTGTCACCAGAAGCAAGGCCAGAGAAGCAATCCAAGATAACATTGATGAAATACAACAAGATAGACACCGTTTAACGGCCCTTACAACGAGGATATCAAGACATCGCAAAGGCCTGAACGGAGCTGCGCGCCGCGTGCTCGAAGAAAATGAAAATCCTCGACCCCCTCGAAGAGGCGGATCACCAACCTGACGCGACGGCACACAAAATCCTCCAAGTAGAACTCAAAAGCAGAGATGATTGGAGAATCCTGATCTATAATTACATTAGTAAAGGCGAACTCCCGATGAAAGAGGAGAGACTAGAAAAATTGCGTTTCCTTTTAGTATTGACTGACTACTATACCAAATGGATCAAAGCCGAGGCATTTCTAAATGTCATAACCAAAACGGTGATCAAGTTCGTATGGAAGAACATAATATGCCGACACGGATTGCCATACGAAATAGTCACCGACAATGGCTCCCAAGTCATATCCAGACCATTCACAGAATTCAGCAAAAAGTGGAAGATAAAGATAAAAACGGCGAGTCCGAGATACCCGAAATGTAGTGGTCATGCAGAGGCTGCGAACAAAACCATATTGAATAATATCAATAAGAGTCTCGACCTTAAAAAGAAAGGTGGGCTGAAAAGTGTTCGATGGAACAAAAGAGGAAGGTGCAGGAAAGCTAGGGACAAGATGGGAAGGACCCTACAAAGTAACCAAGGAAATACGAGCTACGGTCTATGGCCTCAAAAAATGTTCAACCGGCAAACCCGAAATGCGACCTTGGAATGCATACAACCTCAAGAAATATTACAGATAAAAAGTTCAACACCTAACCTACGGTTAAACATCGAACTGGGGGAACATCGAACTAGATCAAAAACGAAAAATGAACTACGACAGGCTTGATCCCCAGTAAGGGTATGTAGGCAGCTCGATTTCAAGCGCAGCCAAAACAAAAAAAAAATCAAATTTATGTTAATGAACGAAATACATCCCTCGACTTTCCTGATCAGTCTCTGGCTCCATTTTTTGAAACAATATAGGGATAATATTATCAAATATCGTCATACAGAGGTACTTACCCTAAAAAGTCCATTAACCTATTAAATATCCTTACATTTCGACGAAAGTCCAAAAAAAAAAAAAAACAGTCAATCAGATTGATTAACTAAATCCGAAGACACCTCTGGGAGTTCGAGATGCTCCAAAGAAGAATCAGACACCTCGGCCTTACCATGATCAATAGTACAATCAAGATCCTTATCCTTGAGACGCTCCAACTCATCCTCGATCTTGAAACCACCTTCCAAATACTCAGTCAACACGTCAATACATGCCTTCACATCCTGAAGACGGATCTCGGCCTCCCTCTCCACCTTCAGATCCCTCAACTTTCCCTGAATCACTTCCAACACTTTCTCATACTCTCAAACCAGGGATCGACGAGCACGAAGAGACTCCTTTTTAATCACCGCTTCTTGATTCTCGAACTCCCTCTTGAGTTTTTCCTCCATCGATTGAACATCTCTCTGAAGCGTGATCTTCGCCTGCTCAACTTCCAACACCCTATTTTCAAGAACAAAAATTCCCCTTTCAAGCTCAATCGACATATCCTTCAACTTCTGAATCTCCTCGACGTGTCTCAAATCCAGATTCTCCGCTTTCGACGCAGCAACTCTCAGGTGTTGAATCACATTCAGATATCCTTTGACGTCTTCCCTACCAAGAAGATCAGAGAAATGCTTCTCCATCACCGCATTATTCTCATTGTAGGCTCAATTGCCTGTCGACAGATGAATTGTTAGAGACGAAAAGAATAAACACGAAATCAAAACGAATCGCTCACCTTGGCATTCGCAACCGCCATACTAACATGCTCTTCTCGAGTATGCATATCAGCTAATGGAGGAAGGTTGCAACCTCCCGACCGGATTCCATGACATATCTGCGCGAAATGTTCAGGATCTTTAAGAAAGCCTCCTCCTGCGTCAGCTCGAGGCGCCGGAGAGACGAACACATGTCTTTCAGAACCAACCCTCGACTAATGCCTCCAGATGCTCTCCCATCCGAAGAACTCCCAGAAGCAGACGAGTCTATACTCGCAGAAATTATATTTTCGAGATAGCAGTGACGAGCTTGGTCGGCAGCGGTGCGACTACCACCAGGACGATTGGCCACAGACTCTGCTGATTGAGGCGGGACCATTTGATTTTCAGCCACCGGAAGAGCAATAGCCAGCGGTTGAGCCGGGATCCCAGGAAGTCGAAAATTCGACCTCGAGCGAAGTACATGATCACATGATCATTTAGAAACTCACTCCGATGCCCCGACCTCAAGAGCAACATCAGAGACGTCAGGAGAAGGACTCCTCCTCCTTACTCCTATAGGTAGATGAAACATAGAAAAAACACACACAGTTAAGTAAGGAAAGCATTTTTTAGCACTTAAAGGATTCGAAGGAAAGAATAACTCACTGAGACGAGTACCACGTGGACGAACTGGATTCACTAGACCAACAGGCTCAGCTCGACCTCGTCCCGGAGGGTGAGCAAGAGCAGCCCTAATACGTTGCACGGTGAAGGAAGACCAGCGAGTTTGACCTCGGCGTAGAGTCTCTACCAGACCCCAAAGCTCGAGTGTCATTGGGGTGCTCCCAAAAAGCTCTACATTTAAGGATGATAAAGCAAGGGCTTAAGAGATAATAATATAAACGCAAGAATTAACTCCCAATATAAAGAAAAACGAACCTATATCTCCTGACCAATCGCGAGGAAGTCGATTAAAGTCGAAGTCTACGATCGAAGCCGAGTTTATCTTGAAAACGAAGAATTTTTCTAACCATCTGTCATCGCGACCAGGAATACCTTCAATGACAGTGTGACCATTACAGGGAGAAAGAAGGTAGGTGCCGGGATAACGCGCGTTATGCTTATCCGCGCAAAGTTGTCTTAACTCCTCTAAACCAAACTTGAAACCCTCTTCTTGAGATCGGATCCATAAACCCAGAAAATAGAGAAGGAAGTTGGGGTACATACGAGTAAAATCCATCCTCATCTCAGCGGGAGCCTCAAGGAGGAATTGAGGAAGCGGGAACGACAGACCGCAGTCTCTGAAGTGCGTCATATAAGCACCACAGTACCGTCTCGAACGTTCTCGGAATTTTCGTTACCCTCCGCGATGCTGATTTCTACATCGTAGGGGATTCCCCACAGCTCGTGGATACTATCAAGATTCTTCCCTCGATAATGGTAGGGAGATGATAAGGGAACCTAACATTTGCCATCGAGATATCGAAAACTAGAAATTGTAAAACGAGAGAGGAGAGATATTCGAAGAAATCGCAAGAACGTAGATCATCTCGGCGAAGAAGATGACCTATTTAATAAGGATACAAAAGAGGTTCCCAAATTAGGTGACGTCAAGAAAAAACCTCAACCGCACGATCGAAGGAAGTGGCTGACAAGGACGATACACGTGGCACCGCGCTCTCCGAGATAAGCGACGACAGACAATTGATAAAGCTTTTCGCCTCTTCAGTTTCTCCAAACTAAAAAGGCTGGGAGGCAAATGTTGGACCCAAAATCGGGCCCATTAACTCAAAACTCGTTGAAGAATCGTGCAGAAGAGTTCGAAGAGAATTCGAGGAAGTACAACGAGAACAAGGTTAGGCCCAACGTTCAAAGTAAGACCCAGGCCCATGTTTTATCATCACGTCGTGATCATTGGACACCGCGAGATCGAAACGGGACCTCGGAGATCGCGGAAACAGTTAGAGGAAGAAAGGACTATAAAAAGAGAGCTAGAGTGACATTCAAGGGACGCGAGAAAAACCCTAGTGCTATTCACTAATCACATCGACCTCATTCTTTAGATTTATAGTTCGCTTTCTTGTACTCTTTGTTGTTATTTTTGATCTTGTTAATCACTTTGTAAACGAATTCGATATTCAATAAAAGTCCAATTTTGTCAAGAGAAGTCCGATTGTATCGTTGTGTTTAAGAGCATCGTTGGCCACATCCTTTGTCTTCCCCTGACTGAACTCTCGATCTCTACAAAATACTGAGTGTGGATTTTAGGATCTACAATAACCTTCATAATACTGCAATCCACATCTAAGGAGTTTTAATCACAGAAGTTCATTATGCCATATCCTAGCTTAGTAACCAGATTCATCTAGCCAACAACTTAGAAAATACTATCTGACATTCCCCTCAACTAACCTCATTTCTTAACATAAAATAAAAATGCAGGCTTTACCTTGGGAGTTGATATCACTCAAATGTTTAACCCTAAGGAGTGATTTACTCTCTCAAATAAGAGGTTCAATCGTAGTACTTAGGGATCAAATCCACAAGGAACTAGAGTCACAAAGATATAATCCTAAGTGATTAAGCTAGGTTGAATAGGTTTAAAACAATAAATAAAAGTTGGTAGCAATGGTAAGTTGCTAAGGAAAATAGGTTTTGGGTTTAAAAACAATGAAAGAAAGTAGTTAGATTCAAGGTTACTATACAGAAAATCAGGATTATAAATCTATGGATGTCTGAACGAATTGCTTGCATATATATGAGAACTTCAATCCTTAGACAAATCTATAGCTGTCGCTATTAGACTTGTCCATTGATCTGATTTCCGACAGTATTGATCGATGTTGCTATCGCAGTGTCGATCAATATATGTTGCCGTCGATCGATGACTCTATAGGAGTGTCGATCGATATAGCATCAGATCGAATTGAAACTGTGTTCACCCGAGAATTTCTATTAAACCTCCTATCGCACGTGCCTAATAGAGTCTGGGCTTAGCCAAATGATTTCAGGATAATGACTATTAGATTAGTCACTCCGTAATCATACCTCTAGGTAGCAAGTCTAGAGTAAGCATTAGGGTTCATTTGGATAATGAATATAACAACTCAACACTCCATAGTTTGGGCTAATCCCTCATAACTATTTGAACCCCAAATCTAACAAATGAATCTACTCAGACATAGCCTAGAGATTCATAGCAAAAGAATAAGATGAAAAGAAAATACTTTATTGCTAAGTATAGAATAGGATACAAAAACTTAGATAAAATCTTTCTGAATATATCTCTCGATTGCTTTCTAGGGCTCGTAGGCATAACTATAAATATGAGTACAATTAGGTTAAAAACTCGTCAGAGGCAATCTTGTAATTTGGTGAGAACTTGGGCTTCAAGTCGGCCAAGTAAATCTTGCTCATCACGCTCTGTATCGATCGATGGTACATGGTGTACATCGATCGATGGAGTATCTCGACTTCAACTTCTACGGAAGCGTCATCGATCGATTACACAAGGTGTGTATCGATCGATATATGTCTCTCATTGTCGGATCTTCATAGTCATCTTAGAAAACTCTCCTTTAAGCTCCATAAGGCACCTAAATCATCACTTTACTACAAAATGCTCCTGAACCTGAAAACATACCTAATAGACTCCAAAACATAGATAATTATCATAAAAATATATCAATACCATGACCAAAAATGGGTCAAAATCATGGTATATCAACTCCCCCAGACTTAACCTTTTGCTTGTCCTCAAGCAAACCTTAAGTTAGTCTTTGAAAGAAGTTTAAAAACAGCAGGGACTCAATCAAAATCTCAACTTTAAAATCATCACCTCTTACTTTGTTGCAAGCCACATCTTATATCTATCAACTACAGAAGTACATTATACCATATCCTAGCTTAGCAACCAAATACATTTAGCCAATCAACTTAAACATTCCTTGTCTATCTATCCCCTCTACTGATTTCATTTATGCATAAAAATAAAGGTGTAGGCTTTACCTTGGGAGTATCGATCAAGGAACACATAGATTCAACTCAAACAAGTTTCAGGCATTCTCATCCTGGTTCCCTTTCTTTCTTTATCCCCCTTCTCTGAATCCCAACTCTTTCTTTTTTTTTTTTTTTTATTATATCAATCCCAATGAACAATTAATGTTCATCTTATTGATCTTTCTTGACAAAGTGTAAGCGAATAGTGGGGGTCATAGGTAATGTACCTCTCCCTCGCTTTGATCATTCCTTTGATTTAGAATAGTGGGGTCAAAGGTAATGTACCTCTCCCTCTGCCTCTTAGGAAATCATATCGTCTTTTATTCTCTGGGGATGCCGAAGGGAGGAGAGAAGGAAACCAAAATTTTTGAGACTTTTACCTTCTAGACTTGCAGGAGGATTCCGATCCCTTGTATACCAAGCCTAAAGACAAGCAGTATATATCAGGTTAGGTTGGAAATCAGCTTTGGTTCTTCCAGACAATCATGAAAGTGTTGTCATAGGTGATCGGTGATACACTTTAGCATCTATAGTACTTTCTGCAATCAACAAATCTAAGAATGGTGCTAAAGAGTGGTAAGATAAAAAGTAAGACTTTGAAAATTTTTCCCTTTCTTGAGTCAATAAAACCAATTTTTGAAAACTTTATAAATAAGATCAAAAAGAGGTAAAGTAGCATCAGTAATCATCTCCCCCCAGACTTAAATCATACACTGTCCTCAGTGTATAATCAGTCAGAGTAAGAGCATAAGAAAAATTAAATGTGTAACTGATATCGAAATTATGAACGATATACCTGACCGATATGGATATCGATCGATGGTGAGTCGCCATCGTCGATCGATTCATGTAGGTATTTGTCGAGCGATATCGACTGGTTCGTATCGGTCGATAGGTAGTGATCATGTATCTATCTTCCTAAAAACAAATAACAACGAAAAATAGTAAGTAAAAATAAAATAAAACAAAGAAATAAAATACCTAACAGTGGGTTGCCTCCCACTCAGCGCTTGATTAACGTCAGTTAGCGTTACTATGGAATTATGGTGGCTAGTGAGGTGGGTTGCAGGTACTTGTTGGCAAACAAGTGTCCTCCTTGTCTTGTGATTCTTCAAACCATGATGTTAAAAAGCTTCTTGTGGCTTTCTCGCTTCTGGTCATACTAGTCTTCAAACCATAAACTTCAGTTTAGATCCTTTCCAACCACTCCTCTAAGCTGGCAAGGCTATACTGTTGGTGTCCAAGCATGCTGTAGATGTATTCTGTAGTCCGCTGCATGGTGTTGTGGTGTGTTGGATCGTTGGTTGATTCTGGAGGTTGCACATCGGTCGATGTATGGTGGGTTTCATCGATCGATGGGGATGGGTCAGGTCAGCTGGCGAGCTGTCTTTGGATATCTTCTACCTCCTTCTGAATATCCTCCACTGTGCACTGCAATCCTTTGACGTCACTGTGTACTGGTAACCAATATCTGTCCAGTAATCTGTAATCTTCGTCTCCACAAAACTCAATAGATTTGTAGATATCTCTTGTGGCAGCTTCTAGTTCTTCTCTGGTACAGAATTCTTGAGCACGGGTATCGAGCGATGGATAGGGTTTGTCATCGATCGACAGCTTCTGGAAGTGGTGCTCGATCGGGTTATGGATGGGTGTATCGATCGATACAGGGGGATATGTATCGGTCGATGCCTGTGTCTGAGATATCAGTTGTGCGCGCAAGGTGTTGACTTCTTCTTGTAGGGCTTCTTTTTCATATCGTGCTAAGTCAGTGCTGGTGGTATTCCATAGTAGTTCACCTCGAAGTCTTGATAGGTTTTTCTCATGTTCAGGTTGCGTGGCTGCTATCTCCCAGTTGTGATCTCCGGTTCTTCCATCTAGCATATAGGTGACTTCTGCCTGTGTGTAGAGCTTGCGATCTGTAACTCCTTTAGCATATTGATCAGCATACTCTGGTAGACAGAAACAAGAGCGTCCAAATAATGAGGCTCTCTTCAGCAAGTTTCCCATGTCTTCTTTGGTAACAGGGGTTATGTCTCCGTTTACTGCTCTTGCATGGCCAGATTCATCTCTGTAGACTCCATATTCATCTTTCTTTTCCCAAAAGAAACGACGAACTCCGTTGTTGAAGGCTCTCTTCCCATATTCTCGGTGCGTATCGATCGATGCGAGTCTCCACGCATCGGTCGATGGCCATTTTCTTTGGTGCGGATCGTTTTCGATGATAGGTCCATTGGCCATCTGAAGGATGTCTGCAACATCTTCTGTGGAGATTGGAATGATTCTCCCATCTATAGCTCGTGCATGACCATCTGAATCCCTGAAAATACCAAACTCATCCGGTAGTAGTGAATTTAAATCAAATTTAGGTGTTTGTACCTCGGATGGTGTTGTGGCAGGATCGGTTGGTGGTTGGAGATTGATATCGATCGATGGTGGAGCTGGTGCATCGGTCGATTGTTTGTGGAACATGTCGGTCGACGGCTTGTGCTCCGTGTCGATCGATACGGGTGCTTCAGGTTGGATCGCGGGTTGTAGTGGTGCTGTATCTACTGCAAAACTCTCATGATAACCGCTCGCCCAGCTTCCAATCGAGTAATCTCCGTCGTGTGGTTCACGTGGGACATAGACTGGTGTGCAGTAAGGTTCTTCGCTCGTTGATTCGAAATGTCGTTTGAGCGATCTGGGTTGTGGCATATCGGTCGATGGGGTAGGGTTTGCATCGATCGATGGGCGGAAGATGCAAGAGAAGAAGTTGCATCTGGCCTCGTTTAGGCGAAGAGATCTATACTTGGTGGCCCGTTCCTCTGCATAATCTGCATCGTACTCATCATCGGTATCAAAATCGTTGCCTGGAAACTCGTCAATGGTCTTTGGAAATAGCAGATCGATTATTGACACGGTGCATACATCGGGCGATTCGGGTTGGTTGGTATCGGTCGATGGTAGAGGACTGCCGTCGGTCAATACTCGGTGGAGGAAAGTCGGGATAGGAGGTTGTTCTTCATCTTCTCGAAGAAATCGGTACTCTATGGCTCGTTCCTCCTCATAATCTTCATCATACTCCTCCTGAGTAGTGATACTTGCTAGCTCGGGCATGTAATGATTGTTTTCCCACTAATCTGCGCTGAAAACGGCGTCTGGGAACTCGTCTTCAATCCGTTGGAATACCCTATCGATCGATGACCAGGTAGTGCTGTCGGTCGATGGGTCTGAAACGGTACCGGTCGATGGAGAATGGTTGTCATCAGTCGATACTGCTTCTTCGGTTTCATACTCTCCCATAGAATCATACTCGTGGGCACATAAACAGGTGGCTACGAGTGTTGAGCTTGCTGTCCTTAAAAACTTAATGACTGGAACAGGGTTGTAGTTGATGGAAGGGTTGATAAGGGTTAGGCAGAGCTTGTTGGTTTGTAGGTCACAGAAAGCTCCAACTGTGGCTAAGAAGGTTCTTCCAAGTAGTAGAGAAGTCTTGAAGTTGAGCTTGTTAGAGAGGACATGGAAGTCTGTAGGAATTAGGGTTTCTCCAATCTGTACCTCAAGGTTGCGAACGATGCCTCCAGAGCTTTGTTGAGAACAATCCACAAAGATGAAAGTTTCTCCAGAAGGCTCTATCTTCAGACCCAAATGGTCTGTCATAAGCTTGGGTAAGATGCTAACTCCAGATCCTGTATCACATAGGGCACGAGGGAAATCAACACCTTGGATGGAACATGGTATTGTGAACTTCCCTGGATCATTCTTCTTCTCCAGTGTTATCTTTTGCTTGAGGCTGTTTATGACTTGGTTAAACATCCTCCTGATGTCTTCTTCTGTCTCCTTGGTTTCTCTAAAGAACATCCACAATCTGTGTGAAAAATAGGCTTCTTTAAAAGGTTTCTCTTTAGGTATTCTGAGGACTCTTTTTCCAAAGCTTGACAACTCCTTCTCATTAGCTTCTCTTTTATAGGGTTTAGGTATCTTCTCTTTCCTTTTTCTGAGAACTCTTCCCTAAGTTTCCTTTTCTATCTCCATGGACTCAAAGATATTCGTGAGTCTCTCTTTTAGGGCTGCTGTAGGGCTTCTGGTGGTGTAATACTTCTCCCGGAAAGCGTCAAGACGTGCGCTATCAATCTTAGGAAGCTGCACTCGGCATTGGGGTACTGTGTATCGATCGACACTGGCTGGAGTGTGTCGTTCGATACCAGGATCGTGGTGTCGATCGATGACAGGGTCAATTTGTCGATCGATGACAGGGATGGGCGGATGTGGGTGACATGCTGCGAAGGCGGCGTGAGACATAATCTTGACGGAATTTCACTCACGAGGGTTTTCGGCTGAGTCTATCGATCGACACTCGTCAAAGTCTATCGATCGACGTACTAAAGGCGATATCGATCGATGTTGAGCTGGTGATATCGATCGATAATAGTCGTAGGCGAAATCTCTTTCACTCTCATCATCAGATCTCTGAATCTCTTCTACTACCTCTTGCCAAAATTCATCATCCAGGATGGCATTGATGTTCTGGTTGTGGGCAAACTCCTGCTTCTTTAAGTACTTTCTGTCTCAAACACTTGGGTCTCTAGCTTCTTCACATGGGTGCTGAGGGAATCTATCTTCGTGGTGAAGGTGGTGTAGACAGAATCGATCTTTCCATTGAAGTTTACCTCGAGCTTCTGATGACTCTCAAGTATCTTGTCTATCAACTCCTCCAGTTTAGTATCTTGGGTGGGAGGGTGTGGATTTGAGTAGAAGGCACTTCCGTAGCTTCTGTTGTTGTTAGGATGCTGCTGCTGAAGTTGTTGGGCTTCTGGGAATTCTGGTTGAAGTTGCTTCTATGGCCTGTGAAGTTTCTGTATCCTCCTTGGTTACCAGATCTCTGAAAACCAGCTCCACTAATCCAGTTGACATCTTCTTCAACAATGTCTGAATCTTCCACTGAACAGATCTGCTTGTTTAGGAGCTTCTGAATGTTGTCTAGCTGTGCTTGAACTTCATTGACATACTCCTTCCCAATGGATGATGTAGTCTGCGTCACAGAGTTCTTTGTGCTGTTGCTGGAAGCCAAGTTATCAATTAGCTTGATAGAATTCTGAGGATTCCTGGTGGTGAAGTTGCCATCACTAGCTGTATCAAGGGCTCTCTTGAAATCTGGGCTGATGCCTCTGTAGAAAGTGCAGAGCAGTTGCACTTTGTTGAATCCGTGGTGTGGGTAGTCTCGCTGGTAGGATTTGAATCTGTTCCAAGTATCCTTGAATGACTCTTCAGGGTCTTGGGTAAATGTAGCAATTTTCTTCCTCCAGTCTTCAGAGCGTGAATCATCAAAGAAATTGCGCAGGAAAGCATGCTTGATGTCACTCCAGGTGGTAAGGGAACCTGGTGGTAATTGTCTCAGCCACTGCAAAGCTTCTCCAGATAGAGAGTACTTGAAAAGCTTGCAGAAAAGATAGTCTTAAGGGACTCCTTTTGCTTTGACTAGGGTTACAAGATCCTCGAACCTCTCCAGATGGTCCATAGGATGCTCATGGGGCAAACCACAGAAAGGGATTTGTCCTACAAGTGTGTAGTACTGCGGCTTGAGCTCAAAATCTCCTCTCTGAATAGCAGGAGGGAGGATGGCTGATCGGTTTGAATAGAACTGATCCGGACGGTTGTAGTCAGCCAAAGTTCTGGTCTCTTCTACAGGTTGAATGATGCCTGTAGGTGCAGTGTCTTCTTCAGTAATGATCTCCTTCTGATCATTCAGCTTCTGACCTGCTGCATTTCGCAGGTGACCATATTGATCACGCAGGTCTCCATTCTCATCGGGTATGAGAATCATAGGCGCTACCATGTCTCGCCGGTTAGTATCAATCAATGTAGGGTGAGGTGTATCGATCGATGTCAAGTGAAGGGTATCGGTCGACGAATGGTTGTTAATGTCGATCGATGAGGTGGTGTGGGTATCGATCAATGAACGGTTGTTGATGTTGATCGATGGGATGGTGAGGCAATCGGTCGACGAACGGTTGTTGATCGTCGGTGGAAAGCGCGTATCAGTCAATAAAGAGGTGTTGGTATCGATTGATGTGGAGCGTAGGTCTTTGCGGAAGCTACGTTCCAGATTGTTGGGATCTTCTGAGTACAAAAGTTGCTTGTCCTTGTTGCTTCTAGTACTGCTGGGCATGTACCTGAAAAAGACAAAAAGAAAAAGAAAAAGAAAAAGAAAAAAAAATTTGTGTCAAAATATGGAAAAATAAAAAAGTAACAAATAACCTAGACTGAATAAGATTAAATCTAATAGTGATCTTAGTTCCCTGGCAACGGCGCCTAATTTGATATCACTCAAATGTCTAACCCTAAGGAGTGATTTACTCTCTCAAATAAGAGGTTGAATCGTAGTACCTAGGGATCGAATCCACAAGGAACTAGAGTCACAAAAGATATAATCCTAACTGATTAAGCTAGGTTGAATAGGTTTAAAACAATAAATAAAAGTTGGTAGCAATGGTAAGTTGCTAAGGAAAATAGGTTTTAGGTTTAAAACCAATGAAAGAAAGTAGTTAGATTCAAGGTTACTATTCAGAAAATCAGGATTATAAATCTATGGATGTCTTAACGAATTGCTTGCAAATATATGAGAACTTCAATCCTTAGACAAATCTATAGCTGTGTCTATCAGACTTGTCCATTGATCTGATTGCCGACAATATGGATCGATGTTGCTATCGCAGTGTCGATCGATATATGTTGCCGTCGATCGATGACTCTATAAGAGTATCGATCGATAAAGCATCAGATCGAATTGAAACTGTGTTCACCTGATAATTTCTATTAAACCGCCTATCGCACGTGCCTAATAGAGTCTGGGCTTAGCCAAATGATTTCAGGATAATGACTATTAGATTAGTCACTCCATAATCATACCTCTAGGTAGCAAGTCTAGAGTAAGCATTAGGGTTCATTTGGATAATGAATATAACAACTCAACACTCCATAGTTTGGGCTAATCCCTCATAACTATTTGAACCCCAAATCTAACAAATGAATCTACTCAGACATAGCCAAGAGATTCATAGCAAAACAATAGGATGAAAAGAAAATACTTTATTGCTAAGTATAGAATATAATACAAAAACTTAGATAAAAACTTTCTGAATATATCTCTCGATTGCTTTCTAGGGCTCATAGGCATAACTATAAATATGATTACAATTAGGTTAAAAACTCGTCAGGGGTAATCTTGTAATTTGGTGAGAACTTGGGTTTCAAGTCGGCCAAGTAAATCTTGCTCATCACGCTATATATCGATCGATGCTACATGGTGTACATCAATCGATGGAGTATCTCGACTTCAACTTCTACGGAAGCGTCATCGATCGATTACACAAGGTGTGTATCGATCGATATATGTCTCTCATTGTCGGATCTTCATAGTCATCTTGGAAAACTCTCCTTTAAGCTCCATAAGGCACCTAAATCATCACTTTACTACAAAATGCTCCTGAACCTGAAAACATACCTAATAGACTCCAAACATAGATAATTATCATAAAAATATATCAATACCATGACCAAAAACGGGTCAAAATCATGGCATATCAAGAGTATCGATCACATGATGCAAGGAACCTCAAACAAGTATCTGGATCTGCAGGTAAAAATTAATTCCTATCTTTTCTCTCTTCTAAGTTCTCTCTTGAGTCAAAATCTGCTTATAAGGCAAGATTATTGATCAAGGTTGACAAGCTTCCATGAAACAAGCCTTAATGATTTTTGCCACCAAGTCCTGATCACTTCTTTTTGACCTATATCCAAGAATTTATATGAAGTGAGCCTTAATGGTTGTAGCCACCAAGTCCCATTCGAATTCTTTTATTGAAATAATTATTGAAGCAATCCTTTATGGTTGTAGCCACCAAGTCTTGTTTTGATTCCTCCTAACTAAAAACCTAATAAACTTAGTACTATTTTCGGTTTTTTTTTTTTTGCATAATATAAATATACTTAACTATCTAGGGTCAAAAATATAGAGAGAAAAGGTGATAAATCTACACAAGGTTTTACCTTCGAAACTTATTTGAAGAATCCGATCCCTTGTATACCAAGCCCCAAGACAAGCAGTTGTGTCAGGTTTAGTGTTGGAGATAGTTTTTGTGGGAACCTAAATTCACCTACGGTCAATAAATCGTAAATAAGGAAACTTCGAGTAAACCCTAAGTTTCCAGAGGACCCGGCTCTCTGCAGAACCGCACAACGATAATTAAGAAAACGATGATCTTAAAATTAAAAAGAGAATAAACGAGATTGAGAGCAAGAAGGTTCTTATTCCGAATCTGCGTCAGAACTGTTACAACAAGAGTGGCCTTAGCTTCGTGACCCGTCGGCGAAATCCCTAACTCTAGAAGTCTAAGACCGAAAACCCTAGTTGAGACGCAGCTCGCTAACGGAAAACGGAAATATTCCTAAATGCTAAATTTGGTGGTGAAAGCTCTGAAAATCGTGTCCCTGCTTCTGCCCTATGCCTCTTGCTTATATACTCCATCCTAGGCGGTTTTAGTCTTTCCATTTCGCCTGAATTCGAGGTTATCGGGAATCTTCCAGTTTTCTTAATCTTTCCTTTTCTTCCGCGGAAATCTTCTATTTATCTTCAAACTTGCCATTTATCTTTAAACTTGACATTTACCTTGCTTCTGTGAGTAAACCATCAAAACGTTATCGTATCTCCGGGTTAGATTTCGTTAAGGTCGCGAGATAGGCTTTTATCGCGTTTTAGGACCTTTCAGGCCGTTTTACGATAAATCCGTTTTACGACATTATACGAGATCGTTTCCTGATCCGATGCAGTGTTTAGTAAATTCCCCGAGTTAATCGTAAAGTTTAGCTACGTTCGTTTCCCGGTTAATCATTGCCGTTTTTACAATTTTCTCGACGTTTTTATTAAAAACGCGTTTTTTATGATTTTAACGAAAAATCTCGAATAAATCGTATAGTTCAGGAAATGTTGGGTGTTTCGTTTAACCGTTGCCGTTTTATACGATTTCCTCGAGTTCTTTCCGAGAAAACAAAGTTTTACGGTTTTTATCGTAAAACTCGAATGATAGGTCGGATTGAGACGAAACGGGAGACATTTTGACCGTGGTTCGGAACACGACCGTGTCGAAGGACGTAAGCACTGAGTCAGGGATACGGGAGATTAAGGCTCGGGATGGTCAGTTCGACGTACGGCGAACCGAGCTGGACTGGTCCAGCTCGCCGGCCGTTGAACTGTCCACGAAGCTTCTAGTTCGCCCAACGGCGAACTAGCCGGGACGGGGCTAGTTCGCCCAACTGCAAACTAAGCCAGGCTGGGCTTAGTTCGCCGTTGGGCGAACTAGCCGGGACGAGGCTAGTTCGCGTTTTACGGTGGTTTCGGTTTTTCGCGGTTTTGTAAAACGATTCTCCGACTTTATAAAACGATTCTTTGGGTTTTATAAAACGATTCTCGAGTTTTATAAAATGATTCTTCGGGTTTTATAAAATGATTCTTCTAGTTTTATAAAACAATTCTCGAGTTTTATAAAACGATTCTCGAGTTTTATAAAATGATTCTTCGAGTTTTTATAAAACGATCATTCGAGTATGATAAAACGATTCTTCGAGTATTATAAAATGATTCTCGAGTTTTATAAAACGATTCTTCGGGTTTTATAAAACTATTCTTCGAGTTTTATAAAACGATTCTTCGAGTTTTATAAAACGATTCTTGAGTTTTATAAAACGATTCTTGAGTTTTATAAAACGATTCTCGAGTTTTATAAAACGATTCTCGAGTTTTATAAAACGATTCTTCGAGTTTTATAGAACGATTCTAAAGTTTTATAAAACGATTCTCGAGTTTTATAAAACGATTCTTCGAGTTTTATAAAATGATTCTCGAGTTTTAGAAAACGATTCTCAAGTTTTATAAAACAATTCTCGAGTTTTATAAAATGATTCTTTTTATATTTCTGCGGGGAGTTTTGGCCATTGATTCCGTCGTACCGATTTTGACCCCAACAGTTAGCCCCCCGAGCGGATCGAGTTTGTTTGGCGAGCTTGGTTGAATTAGGCGGAACTTTAATGGCCAAAAAGTCCAAAGGGGAATAGTAAAATTTTTCTTATAAGTATATGGAGTAAATTTTTTTGAATTCTTTACTTCATTCTCCATAACTTGTCCAAGAAACTTTCTCTCTACTTCCTTTGAATCTATTTCTCCCAAAGTTTCCAAGTTTGTTTTCAAAAAGAAGAACTTGTTCCTCAACCAGTTCCGATTCTCGTAACTCCGAAGGATCGAGCTCGCAACCTCAAGTTTCGGTTCCTAAAGAGGACTGCTCGTTTCCGTCAATCGATCCAGCAGACCGTGCGGCCTTTTGGGCGTTGGGAGACGAGTCGGAGGCTGATCAAGTTTCCGGATGTCCGAATTTTGCCGAGTTCCAGAAGCGGTCGTGTTTCGCCTCCCACTTGCCGGGGAGAGCGACAAGGCTGCGCCTGATAGCTTTTTTTACGTGCTACAACGCATTTTTGCAGCAATGCCACTTATGGTTTCCGACCCCAGAGATCGTTGTTCGATATCTTCATAGGTTAGGATTATCGATAAGTCAGTTGACTCCCTCCGGTTTAAAACAACTCGTTGGTCTTTTGACGCTGAGCTACGAGCAGGGAATCATCCTCAGAGTTGACCATCTCGAGGGTCTACTGAAGCCCACGAAGATGACGCAAAAGATCACTTTGTGCCCTCGTGAAGGAATGTCACTGGTTGCTCATCGAACTCTTCTTCTTTGATTAAGAATTTCTTCTATGTTCGTATTGACAGTGCGTCAGTTGAGGAGGATTGCATCCCGTTTTTCACGACCGTGTGGGGTCGGAAAGGTACGTGATTCGAGTTGATACAAATTTCCTCCTTCTGCTGCTCTTTTTTTTATTCGTTTTCGTTTTCCGCAGAGACCAACCCTTTACCCCCGCATCCAGTAGATCTCCCGAATATCACTGACTTACTTAAGCGCGGGGAAGTTGGCTGGGGAAGTTTTTCTCCGCAGCGTGTCTGCCGGGCGGTTGCTCTCTTCCGATCTCGGCTTTTTGCGGATTCTCCGATTTATGAAGAGGATCCGTTTATAGGAGAATTTATCCCGTACGTTTCCTCAATGAGGAGAAGTAAGTCGAGATTCCGAAGGGATAAACATCCGGTTGTTGAAGATGACGAATCTGAACGTGCGGCCTCTCCTGAAAATATTCTCAACGACTTCCTTGATAGTCAAGCGGAAGAAGGTGTCTGGACGAATACGAGCGGATCGTCGACCTCCCATTTTCCGGGCGTTGATCATGATCAAGTCCCGAAGTTTACTGGGGGGTCTGAGCTAGCTAAAGAGGTTCATGCAATTATTATTTTTTTGAACGATTTTATCGTCGGATGATTTCGCTTACTTCTTTTCTTTGGCAGGGTTTCCTTGTCATGAGCCGGGCCCTAGAGAGCCGTAGTGCTGAAGCTCGTCTTGCCATGTTTCGAGCAGATATGGCCGAAAAAGAGGTCGCTTGTCTTCGAGTGGAGGTTGAGGCTAACCAAGCCGAAGAAAAGGTTGAGATGGAAATAGCACGCGTGAGGGATGAGTGTGCAGATAGATCTTGCCGCACCAAGGAGCTTTCCGACCAAAGAATTCGTCTTGCTCGTCATGCAGGTAAGAGAGAGGTTGCTGAGGAGATGAAGACCCGTTGTGAGCGGTTTGCAACTGGCTGTTTGGATGCTGAAGTTGCTCTACGGGTGCATGGTGATTATCGCGAATGTCGCGGTGTCGTTCATGGGTTGTCCCTTACTAAGAACGAAGGGTGTTCGTTTACTGAGGAATACTCCGCGCGATTGGGGCATGTGGGTCAGAAGAAAGACATGCAGCCCGAACTTTTTGATCTTAGGGCGCGCATGTGGGATCAGTGGAACCCCATTGTGGTGTCGCCGGATTCGGTTGCGGTCGGGCCTGGGATCTCGGATGTAGAGGGCGAAGTTGACCAATCCGCGTTTGATGACTTCAGTGTGTGATGTTATTGCTTTTACGATTTCGTTGTTGTTTTTCCGGGACTGGCCGTTGTTGGCTTTTAATCCCTGCCGCGGGGCGGTGTGTATTTGAAGACTTTCTGATAAGAAATATTTTCTAAGTATAAAATTCGCGTTTCGTTTTTAGATGTAGAGGGAAGAATACGAGTTTTCATCTCACATCTAACTCTTGGTGTAAATAATCCGGTTCGTTAACTCAGAAGGTTTCTATTTTTGCGAGTGTTTAGATGTGGGCGAAGAGAGATGCCTTTAGGATCTTGATTCATGCCTTGAGACGTTAGAGACTAGTGTGCTGGGTTTAAGGCAAGACCTAGGTTTACTTTCGGATTGAGTCTATGCGATGACTAGTCGGCTTTCGTTTTGCCTGTTGGATTTTAACCTGACTCCATACCGATTTAGAATCCGCGATAGGTTCTCGGCTTATACGATTCGTATGGTTGGAATCGAGCATCTCACCGGGAACAATTTCTAAGTTGCCTGGAAGTGCTGACCAAAAATTTGGATTTCTTTTATAGCGCGCTATTTTATCCTAGTCGGATGTATGCGGACCGGTAGGTCGATGCGTTTGTTTAGGACGGCTAGCGTGCTCGACGGGGCCAATCGCCGAGCGTTCGTGTTTTTATAGTCGCGGACGGACTTAAAGGAATATTTTTCTTGAGAATCTAGGCGACGTCTTGCCGGTTCTTTCCGAAAATATTTTGATGTACAAGTTTTATAGAAACGATTGAGTAGTTGTTACTGCGGAAGTAATTTCTGGATGTTTGAAATTTGTTTTTTTTTTTTGCGTTTTCGATGAGATTTCATAATATTCTAATTTTGTCCTTATTAAAAAAATTTTGAAATTTTTTCGATTACAAAGCAAAAGTTTTAAAAATTTGGGAGTATACCAATACTCTTATACTCGCCCACTCCCCCCCCCCCCCGTTTTGGAAGGGGGGATAGCTGAACTCGTCTTTATGCGAGCTGCCTACGTATTCCTTTAGGAAATCAAGCCATCTCGTAGTTCTGATTGTTTGTGCGAGTATGCTTACTCGGCTGTCGCAGACATTTCGATCACTTTGGTTGTTGGATCGATGTCTTTGTCCGGGCTTATCTCCTCCGGCTGGGTGGAAGCGATGGGTGCGGAACTTGTTGTTTCTCTACCGTTTCTTGCTTTGGGTCGTCTTCCGCGGGCGGTGGCGTAACCTTTGCCCGTTTCGGTTTCACGATTGCGATCGCCAGTTGGCGCAGCTTGTGTTCTGCCAGGAAGCAGGATCGTGATTGTCTTTGGCATCCCCAAATTGCTGCAATTCCCGTAGGAGTCGGGAATTTGATGCCTAAGTGATACGTCGATAGAACCACCTTCATGGAATTTATCCAAAGCGTGCCCCGGGAAATCGACTACCACGAAGTTGACAATTTTCGTCACTTCTTTAGCCTCCACCCGTAGCCGGATTGATCCCAAGGTCATTGATGTCTCACCGGAAAAGCTGGTCAACGGTTTTGGAATAGGTTCCACTTTCGAGAGTTCTATTCCCATAAGTGCTAGCGTGTTGCGGAAGATCACGTTGACGGTACTTCCGGTATCAACCAGGATTCGAGCGACTTCTAAATCGCCTATCACCATTTCGCCCGAATTCGAGTTTATCGGGAATCTTCCATTTTTCTTGATCTTTCCTTTTCTTCCGCGGAAATCTTCTATTTATCTTCAAACTTGCCACTTATCTTTAAACTTGACATTTACCTTTCTTCTGCGAGTAAACCATCAAAACGTTATCGTATCTTCGGGTTAGATTTTTCGTTAAGGTCGCGAGATAGGCTATTATCGCGTTTTAGGACCTTTCGGGCCGTTTTACGATAAATCCCTTTTACGACTTTATACGAAGTCTTTTGCTGATCCAATGCCGTTTTTAGTAAATTCCCCGAGTTAATCGTAAAGTTTAGCTACGTTCGTTTCCCGGTTAATCATTGCCGTTTTTACGATTTTCTCGACGTTTTTATTAAAAATGCGTTTTTTATGATTTTAACGAAAAATCTCGAATAAATCGTATAGTTTAGGCAATGTTCGGTGTTTCGTTTAACCGTTGCCATTTTATACGATTTCCTCGAGTTCTTTCCGAGAAAACAAAGTTTAACGGTTTTTATCGTAAAACTCGAATGATAGGTCGGATTGAGACGAAACGGGAGACATTTTGACCGTGGTTCAGAACACGACTGTGTCGAAGGACGTAAGCACTGAGTCGGGGATACGGGAGATCGAGGCTCGGGATGGTCGGTTCGACCTACGGTGAACCGAGCCGGACCGGTCCAGCTCGCCGGCCGGTGAACTGTCCGGGAAGCTTCTAGTTCGCCGTTCGGCAAACTAGTCGGGATGAGGCTAGTTCGCCAAACAGCGAACTAAGCCGGCTTGGCTTAGTTCGCCGTTGGGCGAACTAGCCAGGACGAGGCTAGTTCGCATTTTACGGCAGTTTCGTTTTTTTGCGGTTTTGTAAAACGATTCTCCGAGTTTTATAAAACGATTCTTTGAGTTTTATAAAACGATTCACGAGTCTTATAAAACGATTCTTCGAGTGTTATAAAACGATTCTTCCAGTTTTATAAAACGATTCTCGAGTTTTATAAAACGATTCTCGAGTTTTATAAAATGATTCTTCGAGTTTTTATAAAACGATCCTTCGAGTCTTATAAAACGATTCTTCGAGTTTTATAAAACCATTCTTCGAGTTTTATAAAACGATTCTCGAGTTTTATAAAACGATTCTCGAGTTTTATAAAATGATTCTTCGTGTTTTTATAAAACGATCCTTCGAGTCTTATAAAATGATTCTTCGAGTTTTATAAAATGATTCTCGAGTTTGATAAAACGATTCGTCGGGTTTTATAAAACGATTCTTGAGTTTTATAAAACGATTCTCGAGTTTTATAAAACGATTCTTCGTTTTATAAAACGATTCTCGAGTTTTATAAAATGATTCTTGAGTTTTTAAAAATGATTCTTTTTATATTTCTGCGGGGAGTTTTGGCCGTTGATTCTGTCGTACAGATTTTGACCCCAACAGTTTTGGTTCCTTCAAACAATCTAAGCAAGTGTGAATAGCTGATTGGTTGATCTGCTTTAGCATCTTTAGTACTATATGTAATCATAAAATCTAGAATGGTGAGAAAAAGTGGTTAGATAACAAGTATAAATGAAATACGATCATTATCCCTTTTCTTGAGCTTAATAAAATTAGTTTTGAAAACAATTTTTTAAAAAACTCAAAGCAAATAAAACATCAGTAAACCTCCCCCCCCCCCCAGACTTAAATTACACTGTCCCAGTGTAAAGAAAATCAGAGTGATGGTGAAAGAAAAGAAATCATAAGTAGTCAATGTAACAAGGAAGAAAGATGAACTTGACCGGACTAAATACTCGATCGATGTTAAGTAGAGTACATCGAGCTTTGCAGGTGGATGTCTGCCAATTGATGTTGACTGTCATGTGTCGGTCAATGAGACGGTCATTCGTTTCTCCTTGGAACTTTTTTTTTTCCAGAAAACCTGCAAAAATGAAAAACGAAAAAGAATCAATAAATGAAAAGAAAACAAAAATAAAAAATTACCTAACAGTGGGTTGCCTCCCACTCAACGCTTTGTTATAGTCATTTAGCTTGACTGTTGGCTCTCGATGAGCTATTTTGTAGAAAAGGAGCTACTTGTTGCAGAACAAGTATCCACAACTTCTCTGTTGATGCTGAACCAAGTAGCCATGAAACTTCTTGTGGCTTCATCACTTCTGGCCCATCTTGCATCCATCTTGATGACTGTGTCTGCAATGTTCTGAAGTCTCTCAATGCTGATGCTGTTCCATTGAACTCTATCATAAAAATGTTGTCAGTTCTCCTAACGTTTCCTTATTTAAATCAGATGTGATATGCTCTTCCTGTAACAGCTTATCTCCTTCTGGTACGGACTTGGAATCGATCACTGCAACAATTATAGTGTCGATCGCTCCAGTTGTAACATCATCGGTCGACGGTACCTTATCATTGTCGATCGATGCGGCAACCTCAGGTTGATAGGCGAATCTTTTCTGAATTTTCCTGACTTCCTTCTGCAACCAATCTGTTCCTGAATGTAGTCCACTGATGCTGTTGTTGAAGGGGAAGAATATATCATCACATCTCTTATGAAGCCTATCTTCGGTGGTGTTCAGAGCTTTGTAGATCCTATCAATGATCTGGTCAACTTCTGCTCTGGTATAGAACTTCTGCTCTGATAACTTCTTCACATCGATCGATTTTCCTCTGCGTTTGTCGATCGATGATGAGGATGGTAGGTAAAAATCGAGTTGCATCTGAATGGTGGTGACCTCTTGTTGCAAAGCAGTCATTCGGCCATCCAAGATGTGTAAGTATTGCATGAACAGTTACATGTAGTGATCATGCTCATCTATGCAAGTCTTCATCTGGTTCTCGATGTCCAAAAGCTTAACATCGATCGATTTCATAGCGTCAGTATCGATCAATTTTCTTTTCTCATGCTTCTCCTCGAGAATTTTATCCAAATCTTGCTGTAACAACTAAATCCACATGCTTAACCAGTTGATGTTGTTGGTGAGGAGGTGATGTATCGCGTCAATCCTGGTATCCATATATGTCTTATCCCATGTAGCTATCTGATCTATTGATGGCTCGTCCTGTGCTGGTTCATCGTTCGCGTCGATTATGCTTCATTTGTGGCATCGATCGATTGCACACGCTGTGTCTTCAGACTAGCTAATTCTGCTTCCATCTCTTTCATTCGTGTGGTCAATCCTGTAATGCCTCCTTGAAAAACCATGTAGGCTGTATCCTGATTGTTGGTGAGCCTACCCATTGCTTCCTTCTGCCAATCACTCATGCAACCAATCAGCTCGTTGATCTCATCTTTAGTGTAAAGCTCTAGTTCCCAAACTGGTTCGTAATTTATGTTGAGGTCGATCGATACACGTTGCTTCCTGTAGATCGATGGAGAAGGATCCTGGGCGATCGATGGTGGTGTGACTGTGTCAGTCGATTGCTGCTGCATTACGCCTAGTTGTTGCTGAAAGAGATTTTCTGGTATATTGGCCATCTGAAGGATATCTTCTATATTTTCTTTGGACACTTGTAGAATCCTCCCATCCAAGACTCGTGCATTACCTTATGGGTCCCTAATAACACCAAATCCATCTGGTTTTAGAAACTCATCAACATAATATTGTTTAGTTAAAGTAAGAGTTGGAGGGTAAGAATCAATCGATTCGCTGGTGGCTGTGTAAATCGATGGTAGGTGAGAGGTGGTGATCTTTGGCTGGTTGAATGTTTCACTTGTTGCTCTGCCATTGTGATCTCTGTAGTTTGAGCCTCTCTTGCTGTGTCTCCCAAAGGTAGTAGGTGCTTGCATCTTGTCTGCTTCTATTGTGTGAGACGTCTTCTTGGTTGCAAGACTTCTTTTATACTCATCAGGTGCCCTAGGAAAAATTGGAAAGTTGCCAAATTTCTTGAAGTCGGTGGTATTGTAATCGATCGACGCTGACGTGAGTGGGTCGATCGATTGTTGATGTCGATTTTCCTGATGTGGCTGAGTATCGATTGATCCCGGCACAACCATGTCGATCGATGTCGTATGCTTCGTCTTTTTGATGGGTTGTAGGAGTCTTTCATCTGTGAGAATGGCATGGATTTCTATAGCATACTCCTCATCATGTTCCTCTTTGTGATCCTCTGAATCTGATGTGAATGCTGTATCAGTTGCGAAGCTCTCATGAAAACCACTGTCTGCCCAACTGCTTGGTTGTTGCTGGTGATCTGTAAGGCAAAACCGGGTGTGATTCCGTTCATGGACTGTCTGTTGATCGATGCTTCTGGGGTTGCATCGGTCTCCGGCTGGTTGAGTGAAATGATCGATGTTGTGGAGTGAGTATCGATAGATTTGGAATAGTCGCTTTCATACTCTGCTCTACAATGGCATGCTGCGATGAATCGAGCTTCTCCAGTCTCCAATAAATTTACTTGTTTCTTATAAAAAACATGAACTGGGTCATTAAAAACATATGGATCAATCAAAGTAAGACAAAACCTGTTAGTATTCATGTCACAAACTGCTCCAACTGTGGCCATAAAAGCTCTTCCAGAAGGAGTGAAGAATTCTAGTTTAGCTTGATATCTAAGACATGAAAATCCACATGGACCAGTATATTACGAATCTGCACCTCCAAGTCTCTGATTATACCTTATGAGTTCTTCTTAGAATAATCCACAATGGTGAATGATTCCTTTGAAGGTTCTACCTTCAGACCCTGATTGTTTGCCATGAATTTTGGTAGGATGCTGACTGATGATCATGTGTCACATAAAGCATGTGGGAACTCAATACCCTAAACTGAACATGGTATTGCAAACTTCTCAGGATCACTCTTCTTCTTCAATGTGATCCTTTATTTCATCATTTCCCGAACATGGTGAAACATCTTCCTAATATCGTCCTCAGTTTCTCTAGTCTCCCTGAAGAACATCCACAGTCTGTGGGTATAGTAAACCTCATCAAAAGGCTTTTCCAGTGGGATTCTGATAACTTTCTTAGTAAAACCATCCATCTCCTTATCACTTGGTTCCCTTTTGAGATGTTTAGGAACCTTTTCATTCCTTCTCCTCAGATTCCTCTCAGTAGTGGTTCTATCAATGTCCATAGGTTCTGATGTAGGGTCGGGTGGGTTGGTTGATGGCGGTTTGAGTGCGATGATTCGTGATATGTCAATCGGGGTTAACTGCACTCGGCACGTGATAGTGTCAGATCGATCAATTGAACTAGGGTCCTGTCGATCGTTGACATGTTCCTGGTGTCGATCTATGTCTGGCTCGTGATGTTGGTCAATGGTAGAGTATAAAGGTCTGGGTGGATGTAGGTGTCTTTCTGCGAACTCCGCGTGGGTCATGATCCGGATGGCATTTCATGTTTCAGACGACTCAGTAGGCATCGATCGATAGGTGTAGTAGCCTGTTGGTCGATATCCATCAAACTTTGTCGATCGATACGGATTATACGGCATCGATCAATGAGAATATGTATCCTCGAGATCGTGGTAAAATTCCTCAAGATCGTTTTTTTCCATCTTTATATTGCGAATTTCTTGCCAGAAATCATCATCCAGTATGGCCTTGATGTGGTGTCTCATTGCTTCATCCCCTTCATTCCTCCTGAAAACTTCTTCAGTTTGAACAACCTGAGTCTCAAGCTTCCTAACCTGAGTACCTAAAGTTTCAATTTTGGTGTCCAGCTCTTTGTAGATGGAATCAATCTTTCCACTGAAGTTCACTGTCAGCTTTTGCTGTCCTTCAAGAACCTGATCAAGCATAGCTTCAATATTGTTCTCATGAGTCTGTGGTGGTGGATTATGGTAGAAGGAGGTTCTATACCCTTTGTTGTTTCTGTAGCTACTGTAGGGTTTCTGAAACTATGGATTCTGGTTGACGTTACTTCTCTGACCATTACCACCGAAGTTCATGGTTCCAAACTGGTTTCCAAACCTCTGAAATCCAGTTCCTCCAATGTAGTTCACATCTGCTAATTCTGAATCTATATTATCTACACCTTTAGCTAAGCAAACCTGTCTCATAAGTAGCTGGTTGACCTTGTCAAGCTGACCTTTTACCTCATCTAACTGTTCCTTTCCAAGGAGTGCTATAGATTTCCTCCTTTCAGAATCAGTGTTCTTGATGCTGCTGCTGTTCGCCAAGTTCTCGATAAGTCTCACAGCTTCCTCCAGATCCCTGGTGTTAAAGTTTCCATCGCTTGCTGTATCCAGAGCCATCTGATACTCCAAAGCGATTCCTCTAAAGAAAGTATTGAGCAGCTGCACTTCATTAAATCCATGGTGTGGGCAGTCGCGCTGGAAGAACTTAATTATGAGCCAAGAATCTTTAAAAGACTCTCCAGGCTTCTGTGTGAAAGTAGCAATTCTGCTCCTTAGTTCTTCAGCTCGTCCCTCATCAAAAAAATTGTGTAGGAACACATTCTTGATGTCAGCCTAGGACGTAAGAGATCCTGGTGGTAGCTGCTTGAGCCAATTTGCATCTTCTCCAGCAAGTGAGAACTTGAAGAGCTTACACAATAAGTAGTCCTCATGGACTCCCTTAACTTTAATAGAAAATCTCAAGATGGTCCATAGGATGCTCATGTGGCAACCCACAGTAGGGTATCAGTGCCAAAAGTGTGTAGTACTAGGCCTTCAAATCGAAATTCTCCTTCTGAACGTCTGGGACACAAATAGCTGCATGTTGGCATAGTACTGATCCGGACGGTTGTAGTCTGTCAGGGTCTTAGGTCGAGTGGCATCATCAGTATCAGGTTCAGGGATTACATTCCTCTAAGTATCCAGTTTCTGACCTGTTGCATTATGCAGATGACCTTCCTGGTCATACATGTCTCCATTCTCGTATGCGGTAAGAATCAAAGGCACAACTATGTCTCGCGGCTGAGAATCGATCGATCTCAAGTAATCAGAATCGGTCGACAAAGAGTAGTCTGTGTTGGTCGATGATGAAGCGAGGTTGGTTTGGGTTTGATGAGAATCAGTCGACAAAGATATGTTAGCGTCGATTGATGCGCAACGTAGGTTTTTGCGGATCAAACATTCCAAACTTTCAGGGTCTTTTGAAATTAAGAGCTGTTTTTCCTTTTTGCTTCTAGTTATGTTGTGCATGAACCTGAAAAATCAAGAATAAATTTTATCAGAAGATGATAAAAGAAAAAGACAAACCTAGAATTATTAGACTAAATCTAAAGGCTATCAAAGTTCCCCGGCAACGGCGCTTAATTTGATGTCCGCTCAAATGTTTATCCTAAGGAGCTACTTACTCTCTCAAATAAGAGATCTATTACAGTACTTAGGGATTGAATCCACAAGGAGCTAGGGAACCTATTAAATCTAATCAATCAATAACCTAGGCGAATATAAATAGTAAAAGCAATAAAAAATTAAACATGAAATATTCCAAATAAGCAGGACAACTACTTACCCGAGAATGGAATAAAGGTTTTTGGAACTAAAATGAAAAAAGCGTTAAGACTTAGGGTTTTTATTCAGTCATTGGGATTATAATCCTATAGGAGCTATTTAGTTGTTTGCATTGTATTATAGAGCATTAACTATCTTAATCAATAAATTTATTAAACTCTCATTTGAATAAATAAGTCTAATGACTGGAAAGTCGTACTTGACAATGTCGAGTGATTATTCAGTCGGAATATCGGTCGATACACTATACTCATCATCGAGAGATTTTTAGTCGGAATATCGATCGATGAGTCCGGTCAAGCATTCCACGCAAGTTAACAAAGACTAACTAAATATATTATAGATTGATATACCATGATTTTGACCCGCTTTTAGCCATGGTATTGATATGTTTTTACAAGTTTTATATATGTTTTGGAGTCTATTAGGTATGTTTTCAGGTTTAGGAGCATTTTGGAGTAAAGTGATGATTTAGGTGCCCTTTTGAAGCTTAAAGGAGAGTTTTCCGAGATGACTATGAAGATCAGACAACAAGGATACATATCGATCGATACACACCTTGTGCAATCGATCGATGACGTTATTATAGAAGATCAAGTCGAGATACTCCATCGATCGATGTACACCATGTACCATCGATCGATATGAAGCGTGGAGAACAAGTCTGACTTGGCCGACTTGAAGCCCAAGTCTTCCCAATATTTCAATAATGCCCCTGACGAGTTTTTAACCTAATGGAACTCATATTTATAGTTTTTGCCTATGTGTTTGGCAAAGCATGCTTTCTTGTGCTTTGTATGCTTTTGAATTCTTTTGTTCTTTTGTTGTATTCTATACTTAGCGATAAAGTATTCTTTTCATCTTAATTCTCAAAGGTTATAGAATTCTAGATTTAGAAGAAACACACAAAGAGATTTGTTGGTTCAAGAACCAAAAGTTCAATCTTCTAATCTAATGAATTTCTATTATTACCTTGCTGTTATGAATCTCTTAGCTATGTCTAAGTAGATTTCTTTGTTAGATTTAGGGTTCAAATAGTTATGAGGGATTAGCCCCAACTATGGAATGTTGAATTGTTGATATTCATTATCCAAATGAACCGTAATGCTTACTCTAGAGTAGCTACCTAGAGTATGATCATGGATGTGATTTAACTTGTTAATCATTGTCCTGAAATCATTTGGCATAAGCTTAGATCCTCTTGGTGAACACAATTTCAGTTTGATCTTATGCTATATCGATCAATACTCCTATAGAGTTATCGATCGATGGCAACCCATATCGTCCGATATCGCTGTCGGAACATCGGTCGATATTGCCGGCAATAAGATCAATGGATGAGTCTATTTAGCGATTGCTTTTAGATCTGTCTAAGAATCGAAGTTGTTATATATCTTGCAAGCAATTCATTAAAACATCTGTAGCATTATAATCCTAATTATCTGAATAGCAACCTTGAATCTAACTACTTTCTTTTATTGTCTTAAACCAAAACCTATTCTCTTGAGAAACTTACCATTGCTCACAAACTGCAATTTACTATTTTAAACTTAATCAACCTAGCATAATCACTTAGGATTACATCTATTGTGTTCCTTAGTTCCATGTGGATTCGATCCCTAAGTACTACAACTGAACCTCTTATTTGAGAGAGTAATTCACTTCTTAGGGTTAAACATTTGAGTGATATCAAATTAGGTGCCGTTGCCGGGGAACTTTGATTGCCATTAGATTTAATCTGATTAGGTCTAGGTTATTTTTCTTTTATTGATTATTTATCTTCTGACACCAAAATTTTTTTTTTCTTGTCTTTTTCAGGTACATGCCCAGCATTACTAGAAGCAACAAGAACAAACAACTTGTGTACTCAGAAGACCCTCACAGCTTGGAACGTAGCATCCGCAAAGACTTAGGCTCTGCATCGATCGACATCAACACATCTTTGTCGACCGATAGTTGCCTACCACAGTCGACCGAGACACCTTCAACGTCGACCGATAATCTCACCGTCACATTGCTCAACATCAACAACCGTTCCTCGACCGATACCCTTCATCCGATATCGATCGATACACCTTACCTTACATCGATCGATACTAACCGGCGAGACATGGTAGCGCCTATTATCCTCACTACCGATGAGAATGGAGACCTGCGTGATCGAGATGGTCACTTACGTAATACATCAGGTCAAAAGCTGAACGCTCAGAAGGAGATCATACCTGAGCAAGAAAATGCACCTACAAACATCATTCAACCTGTAGAAGAGGCTAACCAAGCTAGATCTTTGGCTGACTACAACCGTCCAGATCAGTTCTATTCCAACCGATCAGCCATCCGCCCTCTTGCTATTCATAGAGGAGATTTCGAGTTTAAGCCGCAGTACTACACCCTTGTAGGACAAATACCCTTCTGTGGATTGTCCAATGAGCATCCTATGGAAAATCTGGAGAGGTTTGAGGATCTCATAACCGTCATAAAAGCCAATGGAGTCCCTCAAGACTATCTTCTCTGCAAGCTTTTCAAGTAATCTCTATCTGAAGAAGCTTTGCAGTGGCTGAGACAACTACCACCAGGTTCTCTCACAACCTGGAGTGACATCAAAAACGCATTCCTGCGTAACTTCTTTGATGAGTCACGCGCTGAAGAATGGAGGAGAAAGATTGCTACATTCACTCAGAATCCTGAAGAGTCATTCAAAGATGCATGGAACAGATTCAAATTTTACCAAAGAGATTGCCCACACCACGGATTCAACAAAGTGCAACTTCTCTGCACTTTCTACAGAGGCATCACCTTGAATTATCAAAGAGCTCTTAATACAGCTAGTGATGGCAACTTCAACACCAGGAATCCACAAGAGGCTGTGAAGTTAATTGATAACTTAGCTTACAGCAACAACACAAAGAACTTCATGAAGACAAAAGCTACATCATTCCTTGGGAAGGAATACATCAATGAAGTGAAAGCACAGCTGGATACCATTCAGAAGTTACTAAACAAGCAGATCTGTTCAGTGGAGGATGCAGAGACTGCAAGTGAAGATTATACAGAAGAAGATGTGAACTGGGTCAGTGGAGCTGGTTTTCAGAGATCTGGTAACCAAGGAGGATACAAAAACTACACAGGCCAGAGAAGCAACTTCAACCAGAGTTCACAAAAGCCTAACACCTTTAGCAGCAGCAACCCCAACAACAACAGGAGCTACGGAAACTCATTCTACTCCAACCCACACCCACCCACCCAAGATACTAAACTGGAGGAGATGCTTGACAAGGTCCTTGAGAGTCAGCAGAAACTCCAGAGAGACTTCAATGGAAAGATTGACTCCGTCTACAACACCCTCACCACAAAGATAGAGGCTTTAAACACCCATATGAAGAAGCTAGAGACTCAGGTGTTTCAGACAGTAGAAGCCCTAAAGAAGCAGGAGCTTGCCAACAACCATAACATCAATGCCATCCTGGATGATGATATTTGGAAAGAGGTAGTAGAAGAGATTCAGCAATCTGATGATGAGAGTGACTTCCTTCGCGACTACTATCGATCGATATCACCCTGTGAACATCGACCGATACGTTCCAGAACACATCGATTGATAAACTTTGATGAGTGTCTATCGATGCACTTAGACGAGTACCCTCACGAGTGCAGTGCCGTCAAGACTATGCCTCATGAAGCATTCGCAGCACGACACACAGATCCGCCCGTCCCTGTCAAGATCAATCCGCACAACATCGACCGACATGATGACCCTCCTATCGATCGACATGAATACCTTGATATCGATCGACGCACTCCAGTCAGTGTCGCCCGATACACGGTACCCCAACGCTGAGTGCAACTCCCCAAGATAGATGGTGCACGTATTAACGCATTCCGGGAGTAGTATTACACTAGAAGCCCTCACAAAGACATCTTGGAGAGACCCACAGATATTTTTGAGTCTATGGAGATAGAAAAGGAAAACCATGGAAGAGTTCTCAGAAAAAGGAAAGAGAAGATACCCAAGCCTTATAAAAGGGAAGCTAATGAGAAATAATTGTCAAGCTTCAGAAAAAGAGTTCTAAGAATACCTAGACAGAAACCTTTTGAAGAAGCCTATTTTTCACACAGATTGTGGATGTTTTTCAGAGAGACCAGAGAGTCAGAAGAAGACATAAAGAGGATGTTTCATCAAGTCAGAGACAATCTAAAGAAGAAGACCACATTGAAGAAGAAGAGAGATCCAGGGAAGTTCACAATACCCTGTTCCATCAGAGGTGTTGAGTTCCCTCGTGCCCTATGTGATACAGGATCTGGAGTTAGCATCCTACCCAAGATTATGGCAGACCAGCTAGGTCTGAATATAGAGCCTACTGAAGAATCCTTCATCTTTGTGGATTGTTCTAAGCAGAACTCTGGAGGAATAGTTAGAAACCTTGAGGTACAGATTGGAGATGCCTTAATTCCTACAGACTTCCATGTCCTAGCCAACAAGCTCAACTTCAAAACTTCTCTACTACTTGGAAGAGCCTTCTTAGCCACAGTTGGAGTCGTTTGTGATCTCAAATTCAACAAGCTATGTTTAACCCTCATTAACCCTACCATCGACTACAACCCTGTTCCAGTTGGAAGAGCCTTCTTAGCCAACTTCAAAACTTCTCTACTACTTGGAAGAGCCTTCTTAGCCACAGTTGGAGCCGTTTGTAGCAACACTTGTAGCCACTTGTTTCTGTGCCCACGAGTATGATTCCATGGCCGAGTACGAAACCGATCCAGACGTATGGACTGATGGCAGTCTTCTACCATCGACCGATACCAGCCAACCCGCGTCGACCGATGGCTACACATGGTCATCGATCGATACGCTATTCCAGAAGATCGAAGAAGAGTTTCCAGACGGCGATTTTGGCACCAATTATTGGGAGAACGATCATTACATGCCCGAGCTAGCTAGCATCACTACTCAGGAGGAGTAAGATGCAGATTATGAAGAGGAGCGAGCAACCGAATATAGATTTCTTTGAGAAAACGAAGTCAGATTTCCTTTTCCATCCTTCTTCTTCAGACCATCGACCGATAGAGACCCTTCTCCATCGACCGATATGCCCCTACCCAGATCGCTCAAACGATGTTTTGAATCAACAAGCGACAAACCTTACTTCGCACCAGTCTATGTCCCACGTGAGCCACACGACGGAGATTACTCGATTGGAAGTTGGGCAAGTAGTTATCATGAGAGTTTTTCAGTGGATACATCACCACTACCATCCGCGATCCGACTTGAACCACACGTATCGACCGACACGGAGCACCAGCCATCAACCGACATGTTCCTAAACAGATCGACCGATACACCTGCTCTACCATCGATCGATACAACATCTACACCATCCGAGGTAAACACACATAACATCGATTTTACATTACTAACTCCGGATGAATTTGGTATTTTCAGGGATCCAGAAGGTCATGCACGAGCACTAGATGGAAGAATCATTCCAATATCCAAAGAAGACGTTGCAGACATCCTTCAGATGGCCAATGGACCAATCAGTTCCTACATACAACCACCCATCTACCAGAACAATCAGCACCAACTACCTCATGAGCAAGATGGTGCAGAAAACATTCATTCCAACTCAGCAGATCCAGCAAATCAACGCGTATCGATCGATACATGGAAGAGAGCGTCGATGGATATACATCGCGAGCTTGGGAACTTTCAAACACGAAGTTCGTCGTTTCTCCTGGGAAAAGAAGGACGAATTTGGTGTCTACAGAGATTAGAATGGTTATGCACGAAGCATCAATGGTGAAATCATGCATGTCTACAAAGAAGACATTGAGAAGCTGCTTAATAGAGCCATAATGATTTGAGCGCTCTTGTATCTGTCTACCGGAGCATGCTGAACAATTCACTAAAGGAGTTCCAGTTTGCAAGCTCTACACACAAGCAGAGGTCGCACAAATGCTGAATGAAAGAACCAATGAACATAACTGGAAGAAAGCAGGATTGAGCTTAGAACATGAGAAAGTCATCTCGAGACTTCAAGGAAAACTACTATGGAATACTTCTAGCAATGACCTCACTTGCAAGGAGAGAAAAGCCTACAAGAAGAGGTGGATGCACTTCACAAAGAACATGAATCTCAGAGACGACCATCGACCAATGCAGCACAATCAACATCGATCGACACGACCTTTGACGCACCTATCGAGAGTCACTTACAGAAGCTATCGATCGATGATATACCCAGCACATTGATCGATATTCGCGCACCAGACTACTGTACCGGAGAAGATCTTGAAGAAATCACAAGAGATATCTACAGATCTATTGAATTCTGTGAGGAGGACGCACATATATCACTCGACAAATTTTGGTTCTCGGTACAGGGTGACGTTCAAGAATTGAAATGCACAGTAGAGGACATTCAGCAGGAGATCGAACACATCAAGAACCAGCTCACGAGCCAACCTGCACAATCCGCATCGATCGACGAGAATTTGCACCCATCGACCGATGGACATCCATCCACATCGATCGACAGGACTACACCGAGATCGATCGATACCACACTTTCACCTGTGCACCATACCCAAAACCTCAACACTATGCCAATGAGTAATGATCTAGAGAACACCTACAGCAACACTGGATGACATGAGTGCAGTTTATCAAGCATTGGGAGTGGTTACAGAGAATCCACTATGAGGTCTATGGTTTGCAAGCTAGTATGACCAGACGCGAGAAAGCCACAAGAGGCTTCTTAACTTCATGGTTTGAAGAATCACAAGACAAGGAGGATACTAGCCACCATACCTCCATAGTCAAGCTATATGACTTTAAATAAGCGCTGAATGGGAGGCAACCCACTGTTAGGTATTTTCTTACTTAGTTTTATTTTATTTTTACTTATTACTTTCGTTTTTATTTGTTGTTAGGAACATAGCTACGCGATCACTACCTCTATCGACCGATGAGACCCTGTCTACATCGCCCGACATAACCCTATCCATGACGATCGATGGAAGTGAATCACCATCGATCGATACGAACATCGGTCAGGTATATCGTTCACAATTTCGATATCAGTTATACATTTATTATTTCTTATGTTCTAACTCTGACTGGTTATGCACTGAGGACATTGTATGATTTAAGTCTGGAGGGAGTGAGTTACTGATGCTAGTCTACCGTTTTGATCTCTTTAAAAAGTTTTCAAACTCTGGTTTTATTGAGTCAAGATTTTATCTTACTACTCTTTAGCACCATTCTTAGAATTGCTGATTGCAGAAAGTACTTCATATGCTAAAGTGGATCACTGATCATCCTATGACAACACTTTTCATGATTGTTTGGAAGAACCAAAGCTGATTTCCAACCTAACCTGACATTTATTGCTTGTCTTAGGGTTTGGTATACAAGGGATCAGAATCCTCATGCAAGTCTGGAAGGTAAAAGTCTCAAAAATTTTGGTTTCTTTCTCTCCTTCCTTTGGCATCCCATAGAGAGAAAATAAAAGATTGAGATGATTTCCTGAGAGGCAGAGGGAGAGGTACATTACCCATGACCCCACTATTCTAAATCAAAGGAATGATCACACATTGTGGAATGATTACACACTATTCGCCTACACTTTGTCAAAAAGCTATAAAAAGTTGAAAGATCAATAAGATGAACATTAGTTGTTCATTGGGATTGATGTAAAAGAAAAGAAAGTTTGGGATTCAGAGAAGGGGGATAAAGAGAGAAAAGGAACCAGGATGAGAATGCCTGAAACTTGTTTGAGTTGAATCCAAGTGTTCTTTGATCGATACTCCCAAGGTAAAGCCTACACCTTTATTTTCTGCATAAATGAAATTTAGTAGAGGGGATAGTCAGACAGAATTGTTTAAGTTGATTGGCTAGATGAATCTGGTTGCTAAACAAGGATATGGTATAATGTACTTTTGAAGTTAGTAATATGAGATGTGGCTTGCAACAAACTAATTGCCGGGACGAGGCTAGTTCGCCCACCGGCGAACTAAGCCGGCTTGGCTAGTTCGCCGTTGGGAGAACTAGCCGGGACGAAGCTAGTTCGCGTTTTACGGCGGTTTCAGTTTTTCGCGGTTTCGTAAAACGGCTCTTCGAGTTTTATAAAGCGATTCTTTGAGTTTTATAAAACGATTCTTCGAGTTTTATAAAACGATTCTCGAGTTTTATAAAACAATTCTCGAGTTTTATAAAACGATTCTTTGAGTTTTATAAAACGATTCTCGAGTTTTATAAAACAATTCTTCGAGTTTTATAAAACGTTTCTCGAGTTTTATAAAACGATTCTTCGAGTTTTATAAACGATTCTTTAAGTTTTGTAAAACGATTCTCGAGTTTTATATAATGATTCTTTGAGTTTTATAAAACGATTCTCGAGTTTTATAAAACGATTCTTCGAGTTTTATAAAACGATTCTTTAAGTTTTGTAAAACGATTCTTGAGTTTTATAAAACGATTCATTGAGTTTTATAAAACGATTCTTCGAGTTTTATAAAACGATTCTCGAGTTTTATAAAACGATTCTCGAGTTTTATAAAACGATTCTTTGAATTTTATAAAACGATTCGTCGAGTTTTATAAAACGATTTCTTTTGTATTTCTGCGGGAAGTTTTGGCCGTTGATTCCGTCGTACCGATTTTGACCCCAACAGTTAGCCCCCCAGTTTGTAAGAATCGTTGAGTTCTTGCGAGCGGATCGAGCTTGTTTGGCGAGTTTGGTAGAATTAGGCAGAACTTTAATGGCCAAAAGTCCCAAGGTGAATAGTAAAATTTTTCTTATAAGTATATGGAGTAAATTTTTTGAATTCTTTACTTCATTCTCCATAACTTGTCCAAGGAACTTTCTCTCTACTTCCTTTGAATCTATCTTTCCTAAAGTTTTCAAGTATGTTTTCAAAAAGAAGATCTCGTTCCTCAACCAGCTCCGATTCTCGTAACTCCAAAGGATCGAGCTCGCAACCTCGAGTTTCGGTTCCCAAAGAAGAGTGCTCTTTTCCGTCGATCGATCTGGCAGACCGTGCGGCTTTTTGGGCGTTGGGAGATGAGTCGGGACCCGCTAGGCCTGGGATTTGGGTCCCAGCTCTGTCAGAGGCTGATCAAGCTTCCGGACGTCCGAACTCAGCTCCTCCTAACAGTATTGAGTTTATGCGAGAATTTTGCCGAGTTTCAGAAGAGGTCGAGTTTCGCTTCCCACTTTCCCGGGAGAGCGACAAGGCTGCGCCTGATGGCTTTTTTACGTGCTACAACGCATTTTTGCAGCAATGCTACTTGTGGTTTCCGATCCCGGAGGTCATTGTTTGATATCTTCATAGGCTGGGATTATCGATCAGTCAGTTGACTCCCCCTGGTTTCAAAAAACTCGTTGGTCTATTGACGTTGAGCTACGAGCAGGGAATCATCCTCAGCGTTGACCATCTCGAGGGTCTACTGAAGCCGGAAGACGCAAAGGATCACTTTGTGCCCTCGCGAAGGAATCGTCACTGGTAGCTCATCGAACTCTTCTTCTTGGAAGAAAAATTTCTTCTATGTTCGTATTGACAGTGCGTCTGTCGAGGAAGATTGCATCCCGTTTTTTTACGACCGTGTGGGGTCGGAAAGGTATGTGATTCGAGTTCATACAAATTTCCACCTTCTCCTGCTCTTTTTTTTTTATATTCGTTTTCGTTTTCCACAGAGACCAACCCTTTACGTCCGCATCCGGTAGATCTCCCGAATATCACTGACTTACTTAAGCGTGGGGAAGTTGGCTGGGGCAGATTTTCTTCGCAGCGTGTCCGCCGGGTGGTTGCTCTCTTCCGATCTCGGCTTTTTGCGGATTCTCCGTTTTACGAGGAGGATCCGTTTATAGGAGAATTTGGCCCATATGTTCCCTCAATGAGTAGAAACAAGTCGAGATTCCGAAGGGATAAACATCTGGTTGTTGAAGATGACGAATCTGACCGTGCGGCCTCTCCGGACAATATTCTCAAGGACTTCCTTGATAGTCATGTGGAAGAAGGTGTCTGGACGAATGCGGGCGGATCGTCGACCTCCCATTTTCCGGGCGTTGATCATGATCAAGTCCCGGAGTTTACTAGGGGGTCTGAGCTAGCTAAAGAGGTTCATGCGTTTATATATATATATATTTTTTGAACAATTTTATCGTCGGATGATTTCGCTTACTTCTCTCATGGGCTGGGCCCTAGATAGCCGTAGTGCTGAAGCTCGGCTTGCCGAGTTTCGAGCAGATATGGCCGAAAAATAAGTCGCTCGTCTTCGGGCGGAGGTTGAGTCTAACCAAGCAGAAGAAAAGGTTGAGATGGAAATAGCTCGCGTGAGGGATGAGTGTGCAGCTAGATCTTGCCGCGCCAAGGAGCTTTCCCAACAAAGAATTCGTCGTGCTCGTCGTGCAGGCAAGAGAGAGGTTGCTGCGGAGATGAAGGCCCGTCATGAGCGGTTTGCAACTGGCTGTTCGGATGCTGAAGTTTCTCTACGGGTGCATGGTGATTATCGCGAATGTCGCGGTGTCGTTCATGGGTTGTCCCCTACTCAGAACGAAGGGTATTCGTTTACTGAGGAATACTCCGCGCGATTGGGGCATGTGGGTTAGAAGAAAGACATGGAGCCCGAACTTTTTGATCTTAGGGCGCGCATATGGGATCAGTGGAAACCCATTGTGGTGTCGCCGGATTCGGTCGAGATCGGACCTGAGATATCGGACGTAGAGGGCAAAGTTGATCAGTCCGCGTTTGATGACTTCAATGTGTGATGTTATTGCTTTTATGATTTCGTTGTTGTTTTTCCGGGACTGGCCGTTGCTGGCTTTGAATCCCTACCGCTGGGCAGTGTGTATTTGAAGACTTTCTAAGAAATATTTTGTAAGTATGAAATTTGCATTTCGTTTTTAGATGTAGAGGGAAGAATACGAGTTGTCATCTCGAATCTAACTCTTGGTCTAAATCGTCCGATTCGTTAACTTGAAAGGTTTCGATTTTCGCTAGTGTTTAGATGTGGGCGAAGAGACATGCCTTTAGGATCTCGATTCATGCCTTGAGATGTTAGCGACCAGTGTGCTGGGTTTTGGGCAAGACCTAGGTTTACTTTCGGATTGAGGCTATGTTATGACTAGTCGGCTTTCGTTTTGCCTGTTGCGATTTTAACCTGACTCCATACCGATTTAGAATCCGCGATAGGTTCTCGGCTTATACTATTCGTATGATTGGAATCGAGAATCTCACTGGGAACAATTTCTAAATTGCCCGGAACTGCTGACTAAAAATTTGGATTCTTTTATAGTGCGTTATTTTATCCTAGTCGGATGTATGCGGACCGATAGGTCGATGCGTTTGTTTAGGACGGCTAGCATGCTCGATGGGGCCAATCGCCGAGCGTTCGTGTTTATAGTCGCGGACAGACTTAAGAGAATTTTTTTCTTGAGAATCTAGGCGACGTCTCGCTGGTTCTTTCCGAAAATATTTTGATGTGCAAGTTTTATAGAAACGATTAAGTAGTTGTTACTCCATAAGCGATTTTCCGGATGTTTGGATTTCGTTTTTTGCGTTTTTCGATAGTAGCGGAGATTTTTATAATATTCTAACTTTGTCGTTATTAAAGCTCTCGAAAATTTTTCGATTACAAAGCGAACTTTTTAAAAATTTGGGAGTATATGAATACTCGTATACTCACCTACTCCCCCCCCCCGTTTTGGAAGGGGGGGATAGCTGAACTCCTCTTTAGGCGAGCTGCCTACGTATTCCTTTCGGAAATCAAGCCATCTCGTAGTTCTGATTATTTGTGCGAGTATGCTTACTTGGCTGTCGCAGACTTTTCGATCACTTCAGTTGTCGGATCGATGTCTTTGTCCGGGCATTTCTCCTCCGGCTGGGTAGAAGCGATGGGTGCGGAAATTTTCTGTTTCTCGACCGTTTCTTGCTTTGGATCGTCTTCCGCGGGCGGTGGTGTAACCTTTGCCCGTTTTGGTTTCACGATTGCGACCGCCAATTGTCTCAGCTTGTGTTCGGCCAGGAAGCAGGATCGTGATTGTCTTTGGCATCCCAAAATTGCTGCGATTTCCATGGGAGTCGTGAATTTGATGCCTAAGTTATACGTCGATAGAACCGCCTTCGTGGAATTTATCCAAGGCGTTCCCATGATCACATTGTAGAAGGCCGGGAAATCGACTACCGCGAAGTTGACGATTTTTGTCACTTCTTTCGCTGCGACCGGTAGTCGGATCGACCCGAGGGTCATGGACGTCTCGCCGGAGAAACTGGTCAACGGTTTTGGAATTGGCTCGACTTCCGAGAGATCAATTCCCATGCCTGCTAGCGTGTTGCGGAAGATCACGTTGACGGTACTTCCGGTATCGACCAGGATTCGAGCAACTTCTAAATCGCTTATCACTAAGTCGATGACAAGGGGATCGGCGTGAGGTTGGTCGATTCCGCCGGTTTCAGCGTCGTCGAATGAGATTACCCCTTTCGGAGAGTCATTCTTCGGCACCTTCCAACTCGAGCCGGTTTCGGCTTTACGTTGGTAGGATTTGATTGACGAGACGGTGTCGTTGTAATATTGCGATTCAGCGATTGTCATGTTGATTTTTTGACGGTTAGAGTCGTTACCCTTCTCGTCTTGCCTTCGTCCGCGTTTTTCGCCCGAATGGTTCCCCTGAGGCGGAGTGTCCGCTCGCGAGTTCTTGTCGTTTTTCGGGAGGCGGTCTGAGTCGCGTATGAGATCCTTGACGCTGGATATCTCAGAGAGTTCTCCCGTGATCAGTTTTGCGGCAAGCCTGGCGCCAAGAATTTTGCAGTTCACGGTAGAGTGTCCACGAGTTTAGTGGAGGTCGTAGAAAGTATTCTCATCGTAATTCGAATTTCTCGTCCATGTGTTACCCGTAGTTCGTCCTTGTTCTGACCCGGAGTTAATGGTGTAGTTATGCACCCCTTGGAGGTCCTGTCCCTCGTGATGGACGAACTTGTCATTACGAGAGTTCCTCTTTTTCTGCTTCTACTCGGACGCGTTATCCTTTCCGGATGTTTTCGTCGGCTTATGCTTTTCGGACAGGATCTTAGTCTCCTCCTCGATGGTTATGTAATCGGTAGCCTTATGGAGCACGTCCTGGATTGTCCGCGGTTTCTCGAGAAATATCCATTTGCGGAATTTTGATTTGAACCAGAGCGATTTCCTTAACGCGTTGATGGCGGCTTTGTCGCTAATTCCGTTAACCCTAGCCATGACGAGTTTGAATCTACTCATGAAATTGCGGAGAGATTCGTCCTCCTTCCTCGCCAAGCTCCAGAGGTCGGCGTCGGAGGTTTCCGGGTTAATGAACATCGAGTATTGCTTCAGGAATTCCGAAGCGAATCGGCGGAAACTTCCGATCGAATTTCGCCTAAGTTTGGCGAACCATTCGAGCGCTGCTCCTTCTAGGTTTTCGACAAAGAGACGGCAGTAGCCTGCGTCCTTTTCGTGGTCCTTGAGTTTGGCTCGTCCCATGGTTATCTGGAATGCCTGTAGGTGCGCTTTGGGATCAGACGTCCCGTCGTAAGTCGGCACCTTAAGTTTTCCGGGATCGGGCAACTTGACCTCGGTGATGCGAGCCGTGAAGGGCGTTTTCCGAGACTCGTACAATAGCCGATCGATTTCGGGTGCGGCGCTGATAGCGTGATGAATCTGAGATTTCACTGCTTTTACCGCTGCGGCCGTTTTAGTGATGTATTCGCGGAGATCGCGATTCTCGGTCAGACTGCCAGCAGTTTTCCGACCTAGTCGGCGTTTGCTGCGAGTAACCGGATATCGCTCCTCGGCAGTTTTTGTGTAGCGCGCGAAGTCGAGTTCCTCCTCGTCTCCGGTGAGAGAACGCTCGGGAGAAAACTCCGGCGTAGGACTGCGGGTTTTTCTTCTCCTGGGGTGGACGTCAGCATCTTCGTCTGATGAATCGGCTTGGTCGCTTGTTTCCAGGTTGACCCTTTTGATGCCGTCGCCCTCGGTTTACTGTTCGTGAGCAGGAGGTTTTTCCGATTCGTTCAGCATCGCGTAAGGAGTTATCTTTTCCGGAATCCTTTTCCGGTAAGTTACCCTGCTCGGTTCTGGGACGATCTGAGGACCGCCGAAATCAAGCCTCCTTCCGTGGATCTTAGTAGTTCCTCGGGGGTGAATTGCTCTGGTTGTCGCAGTTAGGGTCTCAACCCGTTTTGCGAGCGAACCGATAAGCTTTTCCTGCTCTTCCGATTTTTTGTTAAACTCGGAATGTATCCTTTCGATGGTCTCGGCGTTAGCGTTTGTAGCGTTGGCCGCGGACGCATCTTGCGGTGGTGGTGTTTTATCAACGTTGTCGCGTTCTTGCGAGTTTGGTTGTCACCAGTCATCGTTTCTTCGTTGGACATGTTGCTCATCGTTTCTTCGTTGGACATGTTGCGGCTTTGGTGTAAGATAGATCTGACCCCCTCCCTTTTAGCGCCAAACTGTGGGAACCGAAATCCACCTTCTGTCAACAAATCGTAAATAAGGAAACTTCGGGTAAACCCTAAGTTTCCAGAGGACTCGGCTATCTGCAGAACCGCACAACGATAATTAAGAAAACGATGAATTTAAAATTAAACAGAGAATGAACGAGATTGAGAGCAAGAAGGTTCTTATTCCGAATCTACGTAAGAACTGTTACAACGAGAAGTCTAAGAATGAAAGCCCTAGTTGAGACGCAGCTCGCTAACAAAAAACAGAAATATTCCTAAATGCTAATTTTGGTGGTGAGAGCTCTGAAAATCGTGTCCCAGCTTCTGCCTTATACCTCTTGCTTATATACTCCCTCTTAGGCGGTTTTAGTCTTTCCATTTCGCCCGAATTCGAGTTTATCGGGAATCTTCCATTTCTCTTGATCCTTTTTTTTCTCCGGCGGAAATCTTCTATTTATCTTCAGACTTGCCTTTTGTCTTCAAACTTGACATTTATCTTCCTTCTGCGAGTAAACCATCAAAACGTTATCGTATCTTTGGGTTAGATTTTGTTAATATCGCAAGATGGGTTTTTATCGCGTTTTAGGACCTTTCGGGCCGTTTTACGATAAAAACCGCTTTATGAGTTTATACGAGATCGTTTCCTGATCCGATGCCGTTTTTAGTAAATTCCCCGAGTTAATCATAAAGTTTAGCTACGTTCTCTTCTTGGTTATCCGTTGCCGTTTTTTATGATTTCCTCGACGTTTTTTTATTAAAAACGCGTTTTTATGATTTTAACGAAAATATCGAATAAATCGTATAGTTTAGGCAATGTTCGGTGTTTCGCTTACCCGTTGCCGTTTTATACGATTTCCTCGAGTTCTTTCCGAGAAAACAAAGTTTTACGGTTTTTATCGTAAAACTCGAACGACAGGTCGGATCAAGACGAAACGAGAGACATTTTGAACATGGTTCGGAGCACGCCGTGTCGAAGGTTGTAAGCACTGAATCGGGGATACGGGAGATTGAGGCTCGGGATGGTCGGTTCGACGTACGGTGAACCGAGCCGGACCAGTCCGACTCGCCGGCCGGTGGACTGTCCGGGAGGCTTCTAGTTCGCCGAACGGTGAACTAACCGGGACGAGGCTAGTTCGCCGTTGGGTGAACTAGCTGGGACGTGGCTAGTTCGCCTGACGGCGAACTAAGCCGGTCATGGCTTAGTTCGCCGTTGGGCGAACTAGCCAGGACGAAGCTAGTTCGCGTTTTACGGCAGTTTCGGTTTTTCGCGGTTTCGTAAAACGGTTCTTCGAGTATTATAAAACGATTCTTAGAGTTCTATAAAACGATTCTTCGAGTTTTATAAAACGATTCTCGAGTTTTATAAAACGATTCTCTAGTTTTATAAAAACGATTCTTTGAGTTTTATAAAACGATTCTTTGAGTTTTATAAAACGATTCTTTGAGTTTTATAAAACGATTCTTCGAGTTTTATAGAACGATTCTCGAGTTTTATAAAACGATTCTCGAGTTTTATAAAACGATTCTTTGATTTTTATAAAACAATTCTCGAGTTTTATAAAACGATTCTTTGAGTTCTATAAAACGATTCTTCGAGTTTTATAAAACGATTCTCGAGTTTTATAAAACGATTCTTCGAGTTTTATAAAACGATTCTTTAAGTTTTATAAAACGATTCTCGAGTTTTATAAAACGATTCTTTGAGTTTTATAAAACTATTCTCGAGTTCTATAAAACGATTCTTCGAGTTTTATAAAACGATTCTTCGAGTTTTATAAAACGATTCTTTAAATTTTATAAAACGATTCTTTGAGTTTTATAAAACGATTCTCTAGTTTTATAAAACGATTCTCGCCTTCAGACTTTCAGGCATTAACTCCCCCTAACTTGCCGAACTGCCTAACCGCACACAAGAATCTCACATTGGCGAGTCACGATTCAAACGAGCTGGAGGCTAACTGTTGGTGTCAAAATCAGTCACAACGGAGGCAACACTAGAAAGTCTACAGAGAATGTCTATCGCAACAGTAAATTTCATATACATTTTAACAAATAATTTTTACGATAAGTTTCGAAATAGTCCTACTCGCAACCTTAAAATTAATACCATTTTTCCAAAACAAACTCAAAAGAACAACCGAGACGTCATATGGCAACCAACTGGTTACACAAACCTGATCACCATATGGCGACCGGTGGGTCACACAAACCGGTCACGGCAACCCGTTGGCTACATAACCCGGTCGCCATATGGCCATATGGTGACCGGTTGGCTACACAACCAGGTCATCATATAGCGACTGGTCGAATGCACAACCCAGTCGCCATATGGCGACCGGGCGAGTACACGAATCGGTCTCCATATGGCGACCGGTTGGCTACACAACCATGTCACCATATGGTGGCCGGCCGAATGCACAACCCAGTCGCCATATGATGACTAGTCGATTACACAAACCGGTCGGCCACACGAACCGGCCACCATATGGCGATCGGCCCTCCACCCGAACAGGTCAACATATGATAACCAGTCTGTTGCTCGATCGTGTTGCCATATGGCGACCGGTTCGCTACAAATCTAGGTCGCATATGGCGACCGGTTTGTCACAAATCTGGGACATCATATGGCGACCGAGACGTTACAAACTTGTGCATCATCGCTTTGCCTTGAAATCTAAATGATTTAGACCGACGTCGTATGAAAGTCAATTCTTCAAAGAAATCGTAAAATTATGCAAAGACGAAAGACGGTTCAAAGAGGTCTAAAACGCGGCTAAAACTCCACTTACGATTTCATATAAGAATGAGCCCCCAAAACTATGACGGTTTACCTTTTGTTCGCATGACAAGATAAATGTCAAGTTTCCAAAGATAAATGTCATATTTTGAGGATTATCATGAAGATCGGGGAAAATGAAATATTTCCGCAAAGAGATAAACTTGGGCCTGGCGGAAAAAAGGAAAGAATAAACCGACCTAGTGGGAGTATATAAGAGAGTCCAGGGCGAGAAAAAAAAAAGAAGAAAATTTTTACACAGTAAAATTAGCACTTAGAACGAATAGGAACTTTCCATTTTTGTTATCGAGCTGCGTCTCAGTTAAGTTTGGTAGTCTTAGGTTACTAGAATTAGGAAACTAGCAATCAGTTCTTGTGGCCGAGATTCTTACCTTGTTGTACCGCTCTTACGCAGAGTCCGAATAGGACTTCTCTTTGCTCTCTTTTCGATTCTCATAATCTTTTGTCTGTTATATTATTCTGATTTCTTGGCGTGTGGTTTAGAAGATATGCGGGACCTCTGAAAAAATAAAATTTTCCTAACTTTCCTAATTTAAACAGAACCGACGGTGAGAATTTTGGTTCCCACACCTATCCCTCGCACAAGACTTAAACCATTGCTACTTGTCAACCTTTTCTATACTCGTGTTTGAGGTTGTGTGAAGCATAAGAACTTTAGGCCCCTTTTATAGTTCTTCGTTGATTTGCTCACCAAGCTGGCCATTTAATGACGTTTTCTTGTTTTGATAAGTCAAATCCCACCATCAGTAGCCTGACTCATCTCTACGCTATATTATTTATCTGATTCCTGCAGACCTGACCTAACTTTTGCAAATCCCACAATGATTGCTAGTCGAACTATTCTTATTTAGAACCCGCATTGTCCAATAGCTGAACATTCCATAAATGACACGTGTGGGAACCGAAATCCACCTACTGTCAAATAATCGTAAAAAAGGAAACTTCGGGAAAACCCTAAGTTTCCAGAGGAACCGGCTATCGGCAGAACCGCACAACGAATATTAAGAAAACGATGAACTTTTAAATTAAAACGAAAATAACAAGATTGAAAGCAAGAAGGTTCTTATTCCGAATCTGCAAAAGAACTGGTACAAAAGAGAAGCCTAAGCTGCGTGAGCCGTCGGCAAAATCCTTAGAAGTCTAAGAACGAAAACCCTAATTGAGACGCAGCTCGCTAACAGAAAACGGAAATATTCCTAATTGCTAAATTTGGTGGTGGGAGCTCTGAAAATCGTGTGTCTTGCTTCTGCCCTAGACCTCCTATTTATATACTCCTCGCCTTGGCCATCCGGTCTTTCCATAAATCGTTTGTTTTAGGTAATGTTCGGTGTTTTGTTTAACCGTCGCCGTTTTATACAATTTCTTCGAGTTCTTTATCGAGAAAGCGAAGTTTTACGGTTTTTATCGTAAAACTTGAATGATAGGTCGGATCGAGATGGAACGGGAGATGTTTTTGCCGTGATTCTGAATGCGACCGTGTCGAAAGACGTTAGTTTCGAATCGGGAATGTGGGAGACCGAGGCTCGGGACGTGCAGGAAGTTTCTAGTTCGCCCATCGGCGAACTAAGCCGGGCCGGCTTAGTTCGCCGATGGGCGAACTAGTCGAGTGATCCTAGTTCGCCCATCGGCGAACTAGTTGAGTGTCTCCTAGTTCGTCCGTGGGCGAACTAGTCGTGACTAGTTCGCGTTTTACGGCTGTTCTGGTTTTTTGCGGTTTCGTAAAACGATTCTGTTGGTGTCAAAATCGGTCACAACGGAATCAATGGCTAAAAGTCTCCAAAAAAGTAAAAATAAAAATACGTTTTATAAAACTCGAGAATCGTTTTATAAAACTCAGAGATCGTTTTATAAAACTCAGAGATCGTTTTATAAAACTCGAGAATCGTTTTATAAAACTCGAGAATCATTTTATAAAACTCGAAGAATCGTTTTATAAAACTCGAGAATCGTTTTATGAAACTCGAGAATCGTTGTATAAAACACGAGAATCGTTTTATAAAACTCGAGAATCGTTTTATAAAACTCGAGAATCGTTTTATAAAAATCGAGAATCGTTTTATAAAACTCGAGAATCGTTTTATAAAAATCGAGAATCGTTTTATAAAACTCGAAGAATCGTTTTATAAAACTCGAAGAATCGTTTTATAAAACTCGAGAATCGTTTTATAAAACTCGAGAATCATTTTATAAAACTCGAGAATCGTTTTATAAAACTCGAGAATCGTTTTATAAAACTCGAAGAATCGTTTTATAAAACTCGAGAATCGTTTTATAAAACTCGAGAATCGTTTTATAAAACTCGAGAATCGTTTTATAAAACTCGAGAATCGTT
>CAKOAT010175154.1:662743-689102 GCA_932364175.1 Eruca vesicaria subsp. sativa
GGAATCAGGTTGAAATCGCAACAGGCAAAACGAAAGCCGACTAGTCATCGCAAAGCCTCAAACCGAAACTAAACCTAGGTCTTGCCCTAAACCCAGCACACTGGTCTCTAACGTCTCAAGGCATGATTCGAGATCCTAAAGGCATGTCTCTTCGTTCATATCTAAACGCTCACCGAATTTCGAAACATTCCGGAACGGGAAACCAGCAGGGCGATCTACAAAATGAGTTAGACTATGAGACGACAACTCATATTCTTCCCTCTACATTCATACGAATAAAAACACGCTCTTAAAACGCAAACTGATAATAAAGCCGCAAAGCGGCTGGGACTCAGAGCCACACACGGCCAGTCCAAAAACTATAACAGCCACTCTCGGCCAGACCAAACGGCCTACGAGGCTAGTCTCAAAGCCGGCAAAGGTCCAGATGCTATCGACATCGATATGCTCGATAATTCCTACACAACATATAACTAGACCGTAAAGGTCTTGCTAGGAAACAGGTCATACGAACCTTAACTCTGAAACGAACTACGAAAGGCTTGATCCCCTCAAAACGGTACGTAGGCAGCCTTCACAAGGCGCAGCCCTAATCTTAAACACATTCCGCTCCCTGGAGAATGGAAAGATCACTCTTAACGGACCTTTCCAACCATTAATTCCACCTAATTTAACTAAAACTGGCAAACCACTCGCAAGAACCTTACGCTAGGAGCTCAAGATTCTAGCGAGCTGGCGGGCTAACTGTTGGTGTCAAAATCGGTCACGACGGAATCAATGGCTAAAAGTCTCCGCAAAAGTAAAAATAAAAATTCGTTTTATAAAACTCCAAAGATCGTTTTATAAAACTCGAGAATCGTTTTATAAAACTCAGAGATCGTTTTATAAAACTCCAAAGATCGTTTTATAAAACTCGAGAATCATTTTATATAACTCGAAGAAACGTTTTATAAAACTCGAAGAATCGTTTTACGAAACCGTAAAAAACCGAAACAGCCGTAAAACGCGAACTAGTAACGACTAGTTCGCCCATGGGCGAACTAGGGACACTCCACTAGTTCGCCCATCGGCGAACTAAGCCGGTCCCCGCTTAGTTCGCCGATGGGCGAACTAAGGACACTCCACTAGTTCGCCCATCGGCGAGCTAAGAAACACTCAGCTAGTTCGCCCATTGGCGAACTTGGGACACTCCACTAGTTCGCCCATCGGCGAACTAAGAAACACTCAGCTAGTTCGCCCATTGGAGAACTAGTCCTGTCCCGGCTAGATCGCCAATGGGCGAACTAAGAGGTACTGACTTTGCTCCACTGGTTCTTTTCGCCTAGTTCGCCATATGGCGACCTAGCAAGCTGAACTAGCTCGCCGTACGTCGAGCCGACCATCCCGAGCCTCGATCTCCCGCATCCTCGATTCAAAACTTACGTCTTTCGACACGGTCACATTCTGAACCACGGCCGAAATGTCTCCCGTTCCGTCTCGATCCGACCTATCATTCAAGTTTTACGATAAAAACCGTAAAACTTCGCTTTCTCGGAAAGAACTCGAGGAAATCGTATAAAACGGCTACGGTTAAACGAAACTACGAACATTGCCTAAACTATACGATTTATTCAAGATTTCTCGTTAAAATCATAAAACACTCGTTTTAAATAAAAAACGTCGAGAGAATCGTAAAAAAAATGGCATCGGATCAGGAAACGGTCTCGTTAAAGTCGTAAAACGGTTTTTATCGTAAAACGGCCCGAAAGGTCCTAAAACACGATAAAAACCCATCTCGCGATGTTAACGAAATCAAACCCCAATATACGATAACGCTTTGACGGTTTACTCGCAGACGGAAGATAAAAGGCAAGTTTGAAGATAAATAGAAGATTTCCGCAGAAGAAAAGAAAGGATCGACAGATATGGAAAGTTCCTGAAATATTCGGTTTCGAGCAAAATGGAAAGACTAAAACCGCCTAAGGAGGAGTATATAAGGAGGAGGCATAGGGCAGAAGCTGGGGGACGAATTTCAGAGCTCTCATCTGAGACTTTTACAAATTTTCTACACTTAGAATTTTCCGCACTTAGAAACTTAGGCTTTTTCTGGACAAGTTCGGTTTCTATGACTGGCGCTCAATTACTAGACGAACTCGCCCAGGCAGTTCGATCTCTTGTCCAGCTCTATCAACTGAACTACGTTCGACTTGATCCCCGAAAGGGGTACGTAGGCAGCCTTTCATAAGGTTCAGTCCGAAATCATTCAAACCTTTTTTCCTATCTTTTTCCGTTTTTCGTTATCAAGCTGNAAGTTCGGTTTCTATGACTGGCGCTCAATTACTAGACGAACTCGCCCAGGCAGTTCGATCTCTTGTCCAGCTCTATCAACTGAACTACGTTCGACTTGATCCCCGAAAGGGGTACGTAGGCAGCCTTTCATAAGGTTCAGTCCGAAATCATTCAAACCTTTTTTCCTATCTTTTTCCGTTTTTCGTTATCAAGCTGCGATTCGACTAGATCTAGGGTTTTATGTTTGTAACTCGCTGATGGCCCCTGCGGCCAAAGCCTTTGTAATTCCTTGTAATGATCGCAACGCTCTTACGCGAATCGGAAATAAGATCGACTTTCTTTATAAATTCGTTTTATTATGTTTTTCATATTTTTTCCGCATTTATTTGGTTACTTATCGTTGGCTTTCGCAGAGATCCGGTTCCTCTGGAAAATTAGGGTTTTCCTAAGTTTCCTTATTTAACGGAAATCGACAAGTGTGAATTTCGGTTCCCACAGATTCTCGAGTTTTATAAAACGATCTTCGAGTTTTATAAAACGGCTTTTCGAGTTTTATAAAACGGCTTCTCAAGTTTTATAAAACGATTCTCGAGTTTTATAAAACGATCTTCGGGTTTTATAAAACGGTTTCTCTAGTTTTATAAAATGACTTCTCGAGTTTTATAAAACGATTCTCGAGTTTTATAAAACGATCTTCGGGTTTATAAAACGGTTTCTCTAGTTTTATAAAACGACTTCTCGAGTTTTATAAAACGATTCTCGAGTTTTATAAAACGATTCTCGAGTTTTATAAAATGATCTTCGAGTTTTATAAAACGGCTTCTCGAGTTATATAAAACGATTCTCGAGTTTTATAAAACGATTCTCGATTTTTATAAAACGATCTTCGGGTTTTATAAAACGGCTTCTCGAGTTTTATAAAACGGTCTGCGAGTTTTATAAATGACTTTGAGTTTTATAAAACAACTCTTCGGGTTTTATAAAACTATTCCTTTTGTATTTTTGCGGGGAGTTTTGGCTATTATTTCCGTCGTACCGATTTTGACCCCAACAGTTAGCCCCCCAGCTCGTAAGAATCGTGAGGTTCTTGCGAGTGGATTGAGCTCGTTTGGCGAGTTTGGTAGAATTAGACGGAACTTTAATGGCCAAAAGTCCAAAGGTGAATAGTAAAATCCTTCCCTATAAGTATATGGAGTGAGTTTTATAAGTTTTTCATTCACTCCTCCATAACTTGCTCAAGTTTTAGGAAGGCTTCTCTCTACTTTTTCCTTTAGATCCTTTTTCTTTCGACTATCCAACATGTCCTTTGGACGGAAAGTTTCAGATTATGCTCATGCATCAATCTTTGATCCGAGCGACCTTGATATTTCCAGCGACTGTCCTCTTCCCGAGCCGGTCTTTCAACGCTTCTATACGACCAAGGAAGAGTTTGCAGACTACTATCTAGCCGTGAGCGCCGCGGAGGTGCCGCCTGCTACATTCTGGGTTCCGAAGAGAAATAAACCTCGGAAGAGAACGGTTGGCATGAGCACGAGTACTGTTGGTTCTCTCAAATATTTGAGAAATACCTATGCGATCCCTGAGTCGGTTCAGTTTCGCATCCCTGTCCAGGGTCAGGGTGCCGAGGATCCGCCTCCGGGTTATTTTACGTGCTACGAAACCTTTCTGTTGACCTGCCAGCTATGGTTCCCTATTCCTCGAGCTATTTTCGAATTCTTGGACAGGTTTGGAGTACCGTTCGGCCAACTACGCCTTAGTGGCTTACAGCACCTTATCGGGATTCTGGTGTTGGGATACGAACGCGGAATTTCCCTTGATGCGGATTATCTTTTGTCTATGTTGACATTCAAGGGAAGAAAGGATGGTTTTTACTTAGCCCCCCGGCGGGACATGATGGTTGTTGGCGGGCTTGCCTCGAATGATCACGATTGGATTCACCGATTCTTTTATGTCAAAATTGACAGCGCATCGGTGGAGGAGAGTTGTATTCCTTTGATTAGGGATGCGTGGGTGACAAACGGTATTCCATTAACGTGATTCCCATATCTATATAGATATAGGTTTTAACTTTTTCGTTTGTTTCGCAGTGCCTGTCCTCCCGGTGCCGATGCTTGAGGATTTTCCGAAGGTTATGAATCTTCTACGTGGCGGCCCGCTTCATTGGGGGTATTTTTGTCTGAAAAGGATCCGTCGTGCCGTCGCCTATTATTCGTCTGGTTTTTCTCGTGACGGTCATGCTGATTTTAAGGCGGGCGATGATGCGGAGGAGGGGGAAAGGTCTAGATCTCTGCAGGATAGAGAAGTTTCGATTAATCGCGGTCGGGCGTCTGACGAAGATATCAATATCGAGGATCTTATTGATTTTTCGCCTTCCGAATATGATCCGGTTGAGACGTCATCCCGAGGACCAGCTGACACACCATTTGCGAAAGCGTCGAGGCTTTTCAACAAGGTTTGCCTATTCTTTATTATTATTATTATTATGTACATACGTTTTACGAAGGATGTTTGTTCCGTTTCGCAGGGTCTTCGCTTTATGAGCGAAGCGGTGAGCACGAATAGTGCGAAACTTCGCAGGGCCGAATCCAGGGTTGCAGCAGCAGAGGCGGAGGCTGTTCGTATCAGAGGGGAGATCGATGCCAGTTTCTCTCGTGCCCAGGATTTGGCTGCAACGGAGGCCGCTCGTGTGAGAGAAAAGTATGAAGCTGAATCTCGTCGAAGCTTAGAACTTTCTGACACGATGGCTCGCCGTGCTCGTAGGGCAGGCAAAAGAGAGGTTGCTGCGGAGTTGATGGCTCGGCGCGAGCGGTTCGTGCCTCTTTATGCGGAATTTGAAGATGCGCAAAGAGCGAATGGCAATTTCCGCGAGTGTCGGGGCGTAGTTGGGGGTTTGCATCTTACCCAGGATTCGGACTATTCGTATGAGGCTGCGATTGCGAAGCAGAAGAAGCGTCTAGCTAAGAAAGAGAGGAAGAAGAGTGAATCCGCCAATCCTGGGAAGCATATGTGGGATCAGTGGGACCCTATTGTGGTGTCGGCGGATTCGGTCGAAGTTGGACCTGGGATCCCGGACGTGGACGGCGAGGTCGACCAGTCTGCGTTTGATGACTTTGATGTGTGATGTTCTTAGTTTTTTGATTCTGTCGTTGTTTTTCCGGGACTGGCCGTTGGTTGCTTTGAATCCCTACCGCTGGGCGGTGTGTATTCGAAAACTTTCTTAATAAAAATATTTTCTAGGTATGAAATTCGTGTTTTGTGTTAGATGTAGAGGGAAGAATACAAGTTGTCATCTTGTATCTAACTCTTTGGTTTAAATCGTCTGATTCGTTAACTCGGGAGATTTCGATTTTCGCGAGTGTTTAGATGTGGGCGAAGAGACATGCCTTTAGGATCTCGATTCATACCTTGAGACGTTAGCGACCAGTGTGCTGGGTTTAGGGTAAGACCTAGGTTTACTTTCGGATTGGGGCTGTGCGATGACTAGTCGGCTTTCGTTTTGCCCGTTGCGATTTTAACCTGATTCCATACCGATTTAGAATCCGCGATAGGTTCTCGGCTTATACGATTCGTCTGGTTGGAACCGAGCATCTCACCGGGAACAATTTCTAAGTTGCCCGGAAGTGCTGACCAAAAATTTGGANCCTGATTCCATACCGATTTAGAATCCGCGATAGGTTCTCGGCTTATACGATTCGTCTGGTTGGAACCGAGCATCTCACCGGGAACAATTTCTAAGTTGCCCGGAAGTGCTGACCAAAAATTTGGATTTCTTTTATAGCGCGCTATTTTATCCTCGTCGGATGTATGCGGACCGATAGGTCGGTGCGTTTGTTTAGGACGACTAGCGTGCTCGACGGAGCCAATCGCCGAGCGTTCGTGTTTTTATACTCGCGGACGGACTTTGGATAAATATTTTTCTTTGAGAGTTTAGGCGACGTCTCGCCAGTTCTTTCCGAAAATATTTTGATATGCGAATTTTTATAAAAACGATTAAGTAGTTGTTACGGCGGAAGCGATTTTCCGGATTTGCGTTTTTCGGTAGTAGCGGAGATATTCTAACTTTGTCTTTATTAAAAATTTCGAAAAGTTTCGGTTACAAAGCTAAAAGAAATTTTGTAAAAAAATTTGGGAGTAGGCGAGCTGCCTACGTATTCCTTTCGGAAATCAAGCCATCTCGTAGTTCTGATTGTTTGCGCGAGTGTGCTTACTCGGCTGTCGCAGACTTCTCGATCGCTTCAGTCGCGGGATCGATGTCTTTGTCCGGAATTGTCTCCTCCGGTCGGATGGAAGCGATGGGTGCGGAAACTTCTGGTTTCTCGGCCGTTGCTTGCTTTGGGTCGTCTTCTGCGGGCGGTGGCGTGACCTTTGCCCGTTTTGGTATCACGATCGCGACCGCCAATTGCCTCAGCTTATGTTCGGCCATATAACAAGATCGCGATTGTCTTTGGCATCCCCAAATTACTGCGACTCCCGTAGGCGTCGGGAATTTGATGCCTAAGTGATATGTGGACAGAACCGCCTTCATGGAATTTATCCAAGGCGTGCCCATAATCACGTTGTAGATAGCCGGGAAATCGACTACCGCGAAATTAACGATTTTCGTCACTTCTTTTGCGGCGACCGGTAGTCGGATTGATCCCAGGGTCATTGACGTTTCGCCGGAGAAACTAGTCAACGGTTTTGGAATCGGCTCGACTTCCGAGAGATCGATCCCCATGCGTGCTAGCGTATTGCAGAAGATCACGTTGACAGTACTCCCGGTATCGACCAAGACCCGAGCGACTTCTAAATCGCCGATTACTAGGTCGATGACAAGAGGATAGGCGTGAGGTTGATCGATTCCGCCGGTTTCAGCGTCGCTGAATGAAATCACTCCTTTCGGAGGGTCATCCGTCGGCACCTTCCAACTCGAGCCAGTTTCGGCTTTGCGTTGGTAGGATTTTATAGACGAGACGGTGTCGTTGTAGTATTGCGATTCGCCGATAATCATGTTGATTTTTCGGCGGTTAGCGTCGTTACCCTTCTCGTCTTGTCTTCGTCCGCGCTTTTCACCTGACTGGTTTCCCTGAGGCGGAGTTTCCGCTCGCGCGTTCTTGTCGTTCTTCGGAAGGCGATCCGAATCGCGGATGAGATCTTTTACGCTAGATATCTCGGAAAGTTCTCCCGCGACCAATTTTGCGGCAAGTCTGGCGCCGAGAACTTTGCAGTTCACGGTGGAATGCCCGCGGGTTTGGTGGAGGTCGCAGAAAGAATTCTCATCGTAATTCGAATTTCTCGTCCACGTGTTTCCCGTAGTTCGACCTTGCTCCGAACCGGAGTTGATGGTGTAGTTATGCGCCCCTTGGAGATCCTGTCCCTCGTGATGGACGAATTTGTCGTTACGAGAGTTCCTCTTTTTCTGCTTCTGCTCGGACGCGTTATCCTTCGCGGATGTTTTCGTCGGCTTATGCTTCTCGGACAGGATTTTGGTCTCCTCTTCGATGGTTATGAAGTCAGTGGCCTTATGGAGCGCATCCTGAATCGTCCGCAGTTTCTCAAGAGTTATCCATTTGCGGAACTTCGATTTATACCAGAGCGATTTCCTTAACGCGTCGATGGCGGCTTTGTCGCTGATTCCGCTGACCCTAGCCATGACGAGTTTGAATCTGCTCATAAAATCGCGGAGAGATTCGTCCTCCATCTGCACCAAACTCCAGAGGTCGGCGTCGGAGGTTTCCGGATTAATGAACATCGAGTACCGCTTCAGGAATTCCGAAGCCAGTCGACGAAAACTTCCGATCGAATTTTGCCTAAGTTTGGCGAACCACTCGAGCGCGGCTCCTTCTAGGTTTTCGACGAAGAGGCGGCAGTAGCCTGCGTCTTTTTCGTGGTCCTTGAGTTTGGCTCGTCCCATGGTGATCTGGAACGCTTGTAGGTGCGCTTTGGGATCAGACGTCCCGTCGTAAGTCGGCACCTTAAGCTTTCCAGGATCGGGCAGTTTGATCTCGGTGATGCGGGCCGTGAAGGGCGTTTTCCAAGACTCGTACAGTAGCCGATCGATCTCGGGTGCGGTGCTGGTAGCGTGGTGAAACTGGGATTTCACCGCTTTTACCGCTGCGGCCGTTTTGGTGATATATTCGCGGAGATCGCGCATCTCGGTCAGACCGCCAGCAATTTTTCGACCTTGTCGGCGTTTGCTGCGAGTGACCGGAGATCGCTCCTCGGCGGTTTTTGCGTATCGCGTGAAGTCGAGTTCCCCTTCGTCTCCAGTAAACGAACGTTCGGGAGAAGACTCCGGCAGAGGACTTCGAGTCTTTCTTCTCCTAGGATGGACGTCAGCGTCTTCGTCTGTCGAATCGGCCTGGTCGCTTGTCTCCAGGTTAACCCGTTCGATGCCGTCACCCTCGGTCTCCTGTTCGTGAGTAGGAGGTGTTCCGATTCGTTCAGCGTCGCGTCAGGATTGTCTTTTCCGGATTCTTTTTCCAGTAAGTTTCCCTGCTCGGTTCTGGGACGATCCGCAGGAGCGCCAAAGTCCAGCCTTCTTCCGCGGATCTTAGTAGTTCCGCGGGGGCGAATTGCTCGGGTTTTCGCGATTAGGGTTTCCACCTGTTTCGCGAGCGAACCGATGAGCTTTTCCTGCTCTTCCGATTTTTCGTTAAACTCGGAAAGCATCTTCTCGAGGGTCTCGGCGTTAGCGTTTGTAGCGTTGGCCGCAGACGCTCCTTGTGGTGGTGTTGTTTCAACGTTATCGCGTTCGTCGCGAGTTTGGTTGTCACCAGTCATCGTTTCTTCGTTGGACATGTTGCGGCTTTGGTGTAAGATAGATCCGACCCCCCCTCCTTCTAGCGCCAAACTGTGGGAACNCGTTTGTAGCGTTGGCCGCAGACGCTCCTTGTGGTGGTGTTGTTTCAACGTTATCGCGTTCGTCGCGAGTTTGGTTGTCACCAGTCATCGTTTCTTCGTTGGACATGTTGCGGCTTTGGTGTAAGATAGATCCGACCCCCCCTCCTTCTAGCGCCAAACTGTGGGAACCGAAATCCACCTACTGTCAAATAATCGTAAAAAAGGAAACTTCGGGAAAACCCTAAGTTTCCAGAGGAACCGGCTATCTGCAGAACCACACAACAAATATTAAGAAAACGATGAACTTTTAAATTAAAACAAAAATAACGAGATTGAAAGCAAGAAGGTTCTTATTCCGAATCTGCGTAAGAACTGGTACAAAAGAGAAGCCTAAGCTGCGTGAGCCGTCGGCAAAATCCTTAGAAGTCTAAGAACGAAAACCCTAATTGAGACGCAGCTCGCTAAAAGAAAACGGAAATACTCCTAATTGCTAAATTTGGTGGTGAGAGCTCTGAAAACCGTGTGTCTTGCTTCTGCCCTAGACCTCCTATTTATATACTCCTCGCCTTGGCCATCCGGTCTTTCCATTTCGCCCAGATTTGACAATATCGGGAATTTTCCATTTTTCTCGATCCTTCCTTTTCTTCCGCGGAAATCTTCTATTTTTCTTCAAACCTTCCTTTTATCTTCAAACTTGACTTTTATTTTCCTCCTGCGAGTAAACCGTCAAAACGTTATCGAATCTGCGGGTTAGATTCCGTTAAGATCGCGAGATGGGTTTTTATCGCGTTTTAGGCCCTTCCGGGNTTTCTTCCGCGGAAATCTTCTATTTTTCTTCAAACCTTCCTTTTATCTTCAAACTTGACTTTTATTTTCCTCCTGCGAGTAAACCGTCAAAACGTTATCGAATCTGCGGGTTAGATTCCGTTAAGATCGCGAGATGGGTTTTTATCGCGTTTTAGGCCCTTCCGGGCCGTTTTGCGATAAATCCGTTTTCCGACTTTTTGCGGGATCGTTTCCCGATCTGACGTCGTTTTTTAATAAATTCCTCGAGCTAATCGTAAGGTTTTACGATTTACTCGACTTTTTAATTAAAAACGCGTTTTTTACGATTTACTCGACATTTTTATTAAAGACGCGTTTTTTATGATTTCGACGAGAAATCTCGAATAAATCGTATGTTTTAGACAATGTTCGGTGTTTTGTTTAACCGTCGCCGTTTTATACGATTTCTTCAAGTTCTTTATCGAGAAAGCGAAGTTTTACGGTTTTTATCGTAAAACTTGAATGATAGGTCGGATCGAGATGGAACGGGAGATGTTTCGGCCGTGGTTCAGAATGCGACCGTGTCGAAAGACGTTAGTTTCGAATCAGGAATGCGGGAGACCAAGGCTCGGGACGTCCAGGAAGTTTCTAGTTCGCCGATGGGCGAACTAGTTGAGTGTCTCCTAGTTCGCCCATTGGCGAACTAAGCCGGCTCGGCTTAGTTCGCCCGTGGGCGAACTAGTCGTGACTAGTTCGCGTTTTACGGCTGTTCTGGTTTTTTGCGGTTTCGTAAACGATTCTCGAGTTTTATAAAACGATCTTCGAGTTTTACAAAACGGCTTTTCGAGTTTTATAAAACGGCTTCTCGAGTTTTATAAAACGATTCTCGAGTTTTATAAAACGATCTTCGGGTTTTATAAAACGGCTTCTCGAGTTTTATAAAATGGCTTCTCGAGTTTTATAAAACGATTCTCGAGTTTTATAAAACGATCTTCGAGTTTTATAAAACGGCTTCTCGAGTTATATAAAACGATTCTCGAGTTTTATAAAACCATTCTCGAGTTTTATAAAACGATTCTCGAGTTTTATAAAACGATCTTCGGGTTTTATAAAACGGCTTCTCGGGTTTTATAAAACTGCTTCTCGAGTTTTATAAAACAATTCTCGAGTTTTATCAAACGATTCTCGAGTATTATAAAACGATCTTCGAGTTTTATAAAACGGCTTCTATTCCTTTTGTATTTTTGCGGGGAGTTTTGGCTATTAATTCCTTCGTACCGATTTTGACCCAACAACACTGAGGTCTCATTCTTCCTTATATATGCCCCAATCATTTCTTTATCGATTTAGCGTTACTGCTTGATCCAAAATCATTCCATGTGCTCACTAATCATCAAACACTTAGTTAAATATAGATTAGTCATCTATCTTTCATGACTATAGGCGTTTTCAAACTCAGATAAACAAGATCCTTGCATACTTAAACCTCTCATAATTTATTTCCTTCAACAAATAGAATAATTGAGAACTCATTACAAAGAGATTCAGAAGAGACGAAAGTCCAAAATAATACGTAATTGTAAATTGTAAACCAATGGGGCATTCAAAAGGAAAACTGTTTCGTCTTGACCGCACCTTTGTTATATATTTAAGTGAATGTAAATGGGTGCAAGTGTTTATTTGAATCATTGGAATTGAATATATGAACAAATACAACCTTTGGTAATAAACATAATGACAATCTTTGGTAATAACTACCTTTATAATTGCAACCCTTGGTGATTAACCATTGATAATTGCAACATTTGGTAATACTACCTTTATGATTGCAACCCTTGGTGATTAACCATTGAAACTCTTTAACTAACCATTGCAACTCTTCATTAACCATTGCAACAATTAGTATTAACCATTCCATCTCTTGGATTAACCATTGCAACCATTGGTTGCAACCTTTCATTCTCTATATAAAGGGATGTAGGCATTGGCAGATGATATAGAAATATATTCATTGTTCAAAGATCATCAAAGATCTTTGAAGAACACATATAAACACTAAAACAATTTTTTGTTTCTCTTGTATCTTAACCTAGAACAAGAGTGAGACTTTGATTGTCTTATCCTACAAAGGGATTTCGTGTAACCCAAAGGTTTGGAATATAGTCGAAATACTCTTTAAGGAAAGTGACCTTGTGTGCGATTCAATCATTATCCAAGTATATAATTCACAAATTTCTGGGTTACAACCCATTTAACCAACAATCTTAAAGAGTATTTTTCTTGTGAATTATGGCTCGTGTATCACTGCGAGAGATGACATCAAAGTATGGAAAGTTAGATAAATTTGAGGGAATAGACTTTAGAAGATGGCAGAAGAAAATGCATTTTCTCCTCACAAATCTGAATGTAGTGTATGTTCTAAGCATGCCTATGCCTACTGTGCCGGAGGATGTTGAGAATGAGTCTTTGGATGAGACAAGGAAGCTACTTAAATGCGAAAATGATGGTTACATATGCCGTGGCCATATTCTCAACGGTATGTCCGATCCTCTTTTTGATGTTTATCAGAATGTCAAATCCGCAAAAGAGTTGTGGTATGCATTAGAATCAAAGTACATGGCTGAGGATGCTTCTAGTAAGAAGTTCCTTGTTAGTAATTTCTAGGCCAGTTATGGAGCAATACAATGAATTGCTTCGTATACTAGGTCAATTTTCCCAACACAACATGATGATGGATGAATCCATCTCAGTATCGATTATCATCGATAAGTTACCACCTACATGGAAAGATTTTAAACACATGTTAAACACACAAAAAGGAAGAGTTGTCTCTTGTACAACTTGTCCGCCATTTGCGCATAGAGGAATCTCTAAGGGCGCAAAAGGGAGAAAAACCAAAAAAATAATGAGGCTGGTACTTCTTCCATCAATATGATAGAGGAAGGTGTGAGTTCTAAGAAGAAAAATTGGAGGAAACACTCCTCTAATAGCAACACTTACAATGGATCTAACTAAAAGTTTAAGAGCATTTGTTGGAATTGTAACAAGCCGTGTCACTTAAGTCGTGATTGCCGAGCAGGAAAGGATAAGAATAAAACGGGACAGAACCGTTTGGGACAAGGGTCTAAGGACCAAGGTCCATCCACTCATCAAGGTCAAATTTCTGATTTTAAACCATATTCTAATGAGAATTATGCATCAAAAATTTATGAGGCATTTTATGTGCATGATGATGAAGTGGCATGGTGGATTGACTCGGCGCAACAACACATGTTTGCAGAGATCGATAATGGTTCATTACATATGAGAAAGTTCAAGATGGATCCGTACTTCATATGGGAAACGAGTCAACTGCTCCTATCCTAGGCCGTGGAAAAGTGGTGTTAGAGTGTAGTTCTGGAAAAACCCTAATCTCAAGAATGTACTTCATGTACCCAGAATTAGAAAAAACTTAGTCTCTGGTAGTTTTTTAAATAAATGTGGTTTTAAACAAGTGTATGAATCCGATAAGTATATATTATCAAAATGTGGTGTGTTTGTTGGATTTGGATATTTCTGTAATGGAATATTTATGCTTAATATTAATAAAGATAATAAAGTTATCAATTCTGTTTGTATGGCAAATTCTAGCAAAAATGATAGTTCTCTATGGCATGCTAGATTAAGTCATGTTCATTATAATCGTATGATTAATATGTCTAAAGAAGGGTTGGTTCCTACTTTTGATATAGATTTAGAAAAATGTAGTTCCTAATAAAAGGAATAAACTTACCCCTTATGAACTTTGGTATAAGAAAAAACTCAACTTGATTTATCTTCGAGTGTGGGGATGTAGGGCTGTAGTGAGACTACCCCAACCCAAAATTAAAACTTTAAGAGAGAGAGAGGTATTGTTTATTGGATATGCAGAGCATTCCAAAGCTTATAGGTTTTATGTAATAGAACCTAATGATTCAATAGCAGTTCACACTGTGATCGAATCACGAGATGCAATATTTGATGAAACTTGGTTTTCGTCTATACATATGCCAAAGACTTTAGATCTAAGTTCAAGTTGAACTAATAAAGGAGATGAAACTCTTGTGTCTCCTAACTTGTCACATATTCTTTGTAGGAGCAAGCGAGGAAGGATTGAAAAATCATTTGGTCCTGATTTTCAAATATATTTAGTTGAAGGATCAAGAGATGAGATTGGCTTCCAACACTCATACTATTATCATATTGATAATGATCCAAGAACTTATAGTGAGGCTATGAAGTCTCAAGATGTTGCTTTTTGGAAAGAAGCAATAAATGATGAGATGGACTCCATCATGGGAAATAATACTTGGATCATGTCGGATCTCCCACCCGGTTGCAAGCCTTTAGGCTACAAATGGATCTTCAAAAGGAATATGAAAGTTGATGGAACAATCGACAAATTTAAAGCTCGATTGGTTATTCAAGGCTTTAAACAAAGGGAAGGTACTGATTATTTCGATACATATGCTCCAGTTGCTAGGATCTCTTCTATAAGATTATTAATAGCTTTGGCAGCAATTAATAACCTTGTGGTTCACCAAATGGATGTTCAGACGGCATTCTTAAATGGTATTCTGGAAGAAGAGGTGTATATGAAGCAACCTGAAGGTTTTGTTATGCCTGGAAATGAGCAAAAGGTGTGTAAGTTGATCAAATCATTGTATGGGTTAAAGCAAGCACCTAAACAGTGGCATCAAAGATTTGATGAGGTTGTCTTATCAAATGGTTTTAAGTTAAACCAATCTGATAAGTGTTTGTATAACAAATTTGATGAATCCGGTAACGGAGTAATCATTTGTTTGTATGTTGATGACATGTTGATCTTTGGTACTGAACTTAGAAAAGTAGAGCTTACACAAGTATTTTTGTCATCAAATTTTGAAATGAAAGATATAGGAGAGGCAGATGTGATTCTTGGAATTAGAATCAAACGTGAAAACAAAGGACTATCTTTAACACAATCTCACTACATTGAGAAAGTTATTAAGAAGTTCAATTATGAGAATTGTTCTCCAATAAGCACTCCCATGGATCCGACTGTGAAGCTTATGCCTAATACAGGACAAGCAGTATCTCAACTCGAGTATTCACAAGTGATTGGGTGCTTAATGTATGCCATGACGAACACCAAGCCAGATATAGCTTACACTGTAGGAAGGTTTAGTAGATACACTAGTAATCCCAGTACTCAACATTGGCAAACCTTAAAAAGGGTGCTCGAGTATTTCAAAGGAACCATTAATTATGGTTTGTCATATGTCGGATTTCCTTCGATGTTAGAAGGGTATTCAGATGCAAGTTGGATTACCAACATAGAAGATCATTCTTTTACAAGTTGTTGGGTGTTTTTGCTTGGGGGAGGTGCCATTTCATGGGCCTCTAAGAATCAAACTTGCATTACAAGTTCGACTATGGAATCGGAGTTCGCAGCATTAGCAGCCGCCGGTAAAGAGGCAGAGTGGCTACGAAATTTAGTGTACGAAATTCCATTGTGGCTGAAACCAGTATCACCAATTTCTATCCATTGTGATAGTCAAGCTACCTTGGCTAAGGCCTATAACCAAGTGTATAATGGTAAGTCTAGACACATGTGCGTTAGACATAGCGCAGTACATGAGCTGATCACTCATGGGGTGATAACAATAGAGTTTGTTCGGTCTCAACAAAATTTAGCTGATCATTTGACGAAAGGATCAGCTAGAGACTTAGTGATTAAGTCTGTGAAAGGGATGTGTTTAAAGTCCATTTGAAATCTTTAATGGTGGGATACCCAATTTTCCCTCTAATACGACGTTAGAGGCTGAATTCAATGTGGAAAGCCTACACTTAAAGATTGAAGCACTTTTTTTTTATTTAACCCCAAAGTATGTGCTTGGACCTGCAAGAAGAGTTAGGTTGAAATATATTCTTAATAAATACTTTGAAAAAATGTATTTGCAGGTGCATGACTGAAAGTATTTACCTATATGAGTGTGAAGTGATGCCGCTTCAATAAGCTGAGACTTGGCTTTGTATGCACTCATGAATGGATAGGGACACATGGCTTATAATAGTGTCAAGTATAACATTTTGAGTAGTGTGGAAACACGTGTGTGTATTATCTTCATATATTCAAAATGGGCTGAGGGATTCAATCCGTAGGACATCCTGATTCTCGGATATTTGGAATGGGTAATACACTAATATGAAAATTCAATTCTTCGAACATTTTCATTTATGCATGAGTTTGATATACGTATTATTTATTTAATGAATCTATGATTACACTTAAATGGGGGAGGATTGTTATATATTTAAGTGAATGTAAATGGGTGCAAGTGTTTATTTGAACCATTGCAATTGTTTATATGAACAAATACAACCTTTGGTAATAAACATAATGGCAACCTTTGGTAATAACTACCTTTATAATTGCAACCCTTGGTGATTAACCATTGATAATTTCAACCATTGGTAATAACTACCTTTATGATTGCAACCCTTGGTGATTAACCATTGCAACTCTTTAACTAACCATTGCCACTCTTCATTAACCGTTGCAAACATTAGTATTAACTATTTCAACCATTGGTTGCAACCTTTCATTCTTTATATAAAGGGATGTAGGCATTGGCAGATAATATAGAAAAAATCAGAAACAAATAGTTAGTAAAAGAGTAAGAGAGAAATATATTCATTGTTCAAAGATCATCAAAGATCTTTGAAGAACACATATAAACACTAAAACTTCTTTTTGTTTCTCTTGTATCTTAACCTAGAACAAGAGTGAGACTTTGACTGTCTTATCCTACAAAGGGATTTCGTGTAACCCAAAGGTTTGGAATAGGGTCGAAATACTCTTTAAGGAAAGTGACCTCGTGCGCGATTAAATCATTATCCAAGTATATAATTCACAACTTTCTGGGTTACAACCCATTTAACCAACAACCTCGGGAAATAGTTGTTGGTATCCGTATGACAATAGGGAAAACGTTGGTATATGTCCATGCATCTAGAAACTGCTGGTATTGCAGAAATGTGCTTCTTCCATACTTGGCCGGGAGATTTGTGATCCCTCCTTCCAATAGCTCCTGAAAGTTATGTGATATTATTTTTCTGTCAGAATGTAACCAGATTAATTGTATATGTTCTTGATTTTGGATTACTTCAAATACACACATGGTGAAGTTGCAATCAGATCTCAAAACCCAAATTACTGAAATATCATAGGTTTGGAAAATGTCTCTAAAGGTTTGTTCGTTTTCCTCTTTTATATTTTGTTGAATCTGAGTATGTTTATCAGAATGAGTTATCTTGTTCGACAAAGCTCAGCTCATGATGAGTTCAGATCATTAGATAGTTCATCTCAATTAGTTTATTATATGAGTTTCATTATGTAAACCGAACTCAGATCATCTTGATCATGAGTGAAATGAGTTAGCTTGTGATCAACTAAATGTACAATCCGGACCTTGGAAGACATGTTAAGAGCTTGTGTACTGGACTGGGGTGGTTCCTCGGAAAGACATTTACCCGTAGTAGAATTCTCTTACAACAATAGCTTCCATCAAAGTATAGGCATGTCTCCATACGAAGCTCTGTATGGGCGTCCAGGTAGGACACCCTTATGTTGGACCCAAGTGAGGGAGCGCAGCATGATTGGACCGGAGATCGTCCAAGAGACGACCGAAAAGATCAAGTTCGTGAGGGATGCCATGAGGGAAGCACATGACCGCCAAAAGAACTATGCAGATCGACATAGGAAGCATCTCGAGTTCTCAGTTGGTAACCTGGTGTACCTCAAAATTATTACCTTCAAAGGTCGGGCCAGAATTTCCGAGGTACTTGGGGCCGTTCAAGGTCATGGAAAGAGTTGGTATGGTGGCATACAAGTTGGATTTGCTAGCCAAGATGGATGCATTTCATAATGTGTTCGATGTCTCTCAACTCCGGAAATGTGTGACGGACCAAGACATCGTCCTTCCTGCTATTCCTGGTGATCTAGGTACGAACCTAATCTTAGAGACAAGGCCGGTTCATATCGTGGCCAGGAAAGAAAAAGCAACAAGGAAGAAAATGGTCCAGATGATCAAAGTCGTTAGGGACTGTAATGGGAAAGATATCATCACTTGGGAAACATAGGCTAGGATGGAAGCTGAGTACCCTGAGTGGTTTGAACAATTTGTTTCTGAGGAAAGATCCAACTCGGATTCGAGGACGAATCCATTGCAAGTGGGGGAGACATTTAGCATCCCCGATCCTAGATAGGATTGTCGGGACGGACCATGGCTCGATGAAACGAGATGCTGATCAAATTGATCCAAAGTCAAACGTGCCATGATCAAATAAGGTTAAGATCACAAAGTCTTAACCAAACGATGATGAGAAACCAGCTAAAGGAGCTGGGCGAGTAATACAATAGCTGGACGAAGTGTAGGGGCAGCTCGATCAGCTAAATAAAGCTTGGGCAAGGTCAATCCAGCTCAGACCAAGATAGGTCAGCTCAACGAGCTGAACTACTAGCTCACTCAGCTAGGCTAGCCGGGAGCCAGCTCAACTCAGCTGGACAGAGTGTTCCATGGTTGGGTAGTGTGCCCGGGTCCGGGCCGTGGCGGGCTTGTTAGGTCTGGACAGGTGGCTTGGGTCTGGTGGGTCCTTGGGCTGGTCTGTGGGCTATTTCAGAAGGGCTTGGTGTCTGTTTGAGCCGGATATCAGCCCATTAAAGGACAGTTTAAGCGCAAGGGTGCATGCGGCCAAAGGGTGGGACTTGTTGTCCAAGTTGTTCCCATTCGCCCCTGTCTGATCATTTTCTATAAATAGAGGGCCTCTCTGTTGATTTATTCATTCAGTTCCAGAGAAAAATAATCAGAGAAAATCGTGAGGGAGAAAGCAAGAAGAAGAGAGAGAGTTTCGGCCAAGAGAGGGTCGTTTAGGGTTGGAGTTTTCCCACGAGTTCTGGAGAAGGAATTCCGATTAATATGGGAGGATCAGGCAAGGAGAAGAACGTGGACAACCCTGAGAATGGTTCCAAGGTATGTGATGAACCCAACGAGCCTTCAAACCCAACATGCGGCCATAATGGTCGGTTCTATGGTCTGATGGGTTCAATGGTTACATCTAATTTCTCCTTATCTATTTCAATTCATTCTTCTTCTTCTCTTTCTGGTAAAAGATGAAGGGTTGTGATGGTTGGGTCCAAGGAACACGTCTCTAGACTTAAATCGGTTCATAACCAAACCACAACCTAGACTACGGGTTGGTTATGCGGCCAATCCGGATCGTTCCAAAGGTGGCGGTTGGACTGAACGTTTGGGAATGTCCCAAGGGGCACGACTTGTCAAAGGACTCGAGTTGCCAAGAGGCACGAGTGGTCTAGATAAACGAGTGTTCTAAGGTCATATGTGGCAAAGGTTGTGAGTTACCAAAAGATGCAAGTAACCAAAAGGTACGAGTTACCGAAGGTTGCGAGTATCAAAGGGTAGTAGGACCAAAGGGTACCTGTTGGGGTCAAAATCGGTCACCACGGAATCAATGGCTAAAAGTCCCGGAAAAAGCATACAAGAAAACTCTAGACTTTCTACGGAGATACGAAGTTACGAAAAACTCGTATCAAAGTATGAAATAACTAAAAAGACCTCTTGTCGAGGTCAAAAACGGTAATCTCGAAATCAACGTCTACGAGTTCAAAAACGGTAATCTCGAGAAGACAAGAAACTACCAAAACTCTCCGCAAAGTTCAAAATAAGTTTATAGAAATACGAAAAAGCATTGAGGAGAATTCTAAAGACTCTCCGAACAAACGAGCTCCATAAACTTAACAATCGCCATCATGGAAATCATCGGAAAATCGAATAAAGCAACCCACGGTTGTCCGACGACCCAACTTAGCAAGATCGGCTGTAACATCCAACTCGCTAAAGTGGCAAGAATGTCCAAGATCATCCGGATCGCCAAGCCAGCGAGCTGGCCGTCCCGAACCAGCTCGCCGTCTTGGCGAGCTTGACCGTACCGTCCATGTCACCAAGCCGGCGAGCTGGCCGTCCCAAACCAGCTCGCCGGATTGGCGAGCTGGACCGTGCCATCCAGCTCGCCAAGCCAGCAAGCTGGTTCGGGACGGACAGCTCGCCGACTTGGCGAGGTGGACCGTGTCAACCAGCTCGATCGTCAAACGGGCTAGATCTGTAGTAACACAACTCATAGGCGAGTTTGTTATGAGATCTGCTGTATGTTTTGGCTTCGAGATTTGTACTGATAAACCGGGTTGAAGGGGACTCAAATTGGTGTTGCTAGAAGAAACAAGCTGAAGTGGAAACTGTGGTCTCACAGGCTGAAAGCTTAGCTTAGGAAACGCCGGAGTTTGGTGGATTCGTTGACAAATGTCGTCCCATTTCTTTTGTACAGAAGCTAATGTGTTTGGATCATCTTTAGCCTGCACTGAATGAGAAGTACACACTCTCATCAACATAGTAACTTTGAGACATTTGAATGCAGTAGAAGGAGATTGTTTTATAATAACCACACCTGTCTGAGAACCCCTTTCTCTTGTTCAGATTCTACAATACGTAAACAAGAGGGTAACTTCTCTGAAGACTGATCATCGGTGGTCATCGAACTGGACTTACCTAAGGCTGTGACTTCTTGCTCACACTTTTCGTTACAGAGATGACACCGAGGAAGACGAGACTGGTTCATTGAGTTACTAAACGGTACTCTGAAATCTGATGTTGATGAGAAGAACCCTCCAAATGGGACAAATGATCCCATCAAACTGTAGATGAAAACCACAAAACGCATCGTTTCAAACAAAAACTGTTTAAACTTTCCTAACATTAGAAACAAAAACATTTATTAGAAAAATCTTAAATATCAGAAATTTAATCCAAAAATCTTAATTGTCCAAAATAATTACGGGACTGACTAAAATTATGCGAAAATATGAAACTAAGCTAAACGAAATTAAATTATTTTTTTTTCAAATACAGTATTAGATATTTCTAATTTCTGTTGACAAAAAAAAGATATTTTTGAATTTCTAATCTTATTGCTCAAACTAAAACCGAAAGTTGAAATAGCTAAACTAAAACCGAACAAAACTTCATAAATGTCCGAACTTATTCTATATTTCTATTGTTTTATTTTTGAAACATACTTTTTTGTTTTTGAAACACATTACCTTGACTTAGGATAATCTCCTTGATTCGAAGATGTAATAGGAAGAAGATGAAGATTCCAGTCCTTGTCAATCGTCGGAAACCTCTTCACCAGTTTCAAATACAGCTCATTGCTCGAAACACTCCTGATGGACCAGAGCCTCTCATGGTGAATCTTCAAAATCTCCGAGAGCCTCGACACAAGAGCATCACCGATCAAGACCTTGACCTCTCTTAGATTCAAAACCACCATCCCCGGTTTCGAACTCGAGCAGCTTTGCTCCACGATTCTCCCTAACTCATCAACTTTCATCTCACTAATCTCTTTCTCTACACTAACTACACTTAACCCACTAATCTCCAGAGGTAAAAAAGCCAACTTCCCTCTGTTGATCGAATCACTAAACGTTTTGAATGCTTTACCACCGCAAGTCCTGACAAGAAGAGGATTCTTCTTGTTTTTCCGACCCAACACTTCACCTATTCTCTGACAGTTCTGGTCGAAATCTCCCCCAAACATGAACCTAGCCCGACCAGAACCAGATTCGGAAACGTTACATAGAAACAGAGGGGGACAACGAGTGCGCGGAAACCGCGTCACAGGAGGGTGAAGCACGTCGAGCATAATATCAGTGCTCCGAAACCCGACTTCACCGAATACCTGGCTCACAATCGGGTCATCGAATATCAACAATATAAAGTATTTAATCTCAACCATCAGAAAAAGAAAAAGAAAAGTACTCATGCTCAACCTTCAAAACCGACGTTGTTTGATCAGAAAAATAAAGATACTTAAGCTCAACCTTCAAAACCAGACCGTCCAGATCGTCAAACCGGCGATCTTACCAAGTCATTCGGCCCGGCACCAGCCAAGCCAAACCTCACCATCCCCACTGCCTGGACACAAAGCATATTCCCCTCGACTCGATCGTACCCTGAACCGTGATCCAGACGTCTCTTATTTTGTCTCTATCCGTATTATTGTTGGAACTTTACGATAAAAACCGCTAAAGACTTGTTTTCTCGTAAAGACTCGAGTAAATCGTATAAAATGGTAACGGTTAATTAAAACACCATAGATTACCAAACTATACGATTGACTCAAGATGTTATATTAAAACGACATCGTATCACATAACGATCCCGTCTAAAGTCGTAAAACGGCTAAGGCACAAAACGGCCCGAAAGGTCCTAAAACGCGATAAAGGCTCACATGCGTCTTTAGAAGGATAAATATGGAGATCGAGATAAATAGAACATTTCCGATAAACACGAATCAAAGTGGAAAAGGAAAGACTAAACCGTCTAGAAAAGGAGTATATAAGCACAATGTCAAAGCCAAGAAGAAGGAGGACTTTTAAAAATTTTCTAGACTTAGAACTCTCTGCACTTAGAAACTTAAGCTTTATTCTCGACAAGTCTGGTTTCTATGACGAACTCACCCAGGCAGTTCGATCTCTTGTCCATCTCTATCAATTTAACTATGTTCGGCTTGATCCTCGAAAAGGGTACGTAGGCAGCCTTTCATAAGATTCAGTCCGAAATCAATAAAAACCCTTTTTCGTATCTTTTTCGTCTTTTGTTATCGAGCTACGAATCAACTAGGATTAAGGTTTTCCGTTGCTAGAACTAGATAACTCTCTGACAGCTCTTGTGGCCAAAGCTTTTGTAATCTCTTGTAATAATCGCAACGCTCTTATGTGGATTCAAAATAAGATCTACTTTCTTTATAAATTCGTTGTATCATATTTTTTTCATATTTTCCGCATTTATTTGGTTACTTTTCGTTGTCACTTGCAAAGATCCGGGACCTCTGAAAAATTAGGGTTTTCCTAAGTTTCCTTATTTTACGGAAATCGACAGTGCGAATTTTGGTTCCCACAGTTTAGCGCTAAAAGGAAAGGGGGGTAAGAAATAACTCATAGCCGCAAAATGCTTGATCAAAAAGATGTCTGGATATATGAAAGACAAAGTCGCAGTTCGCAAAAACGCTGGTAAAAAAAATCCAGCAGCGACTACTCCTATAGCCAACGCTCACACAAACACTGTAGTACTTAATAAAATTGAAAACCTGATCGCGACTATTCGCCATGGGAAGAGCAACAAAACAAGTTCGCGATTTCTCTCTGTGAACACAAAGGGCATATATAAAATCTATCAAACCCTGTAATATTTTTCTTATTTCCGAGTTGGAAAAATCTCATTCCGTATGGGTTGACCAAAAGACGTTCTCCGAGAACTTTTTGGAAAAATAAAACTTGCTCTCCCAGAAACTGCGTAAAAACCTTAGGCAACTCCAAGAAAAAACCCTAGGTTAGTCACGGAAAAACCCTAGGTTACTCGCAGAAAACCCCTAGGTTACTCGCAGAAAAAGCCCTAGGTTACTCGCGGAAATATCCTAGGTTACTCGCAAAAAAATCCTTAGGTTACTTGCTGGAAAACCCTAGGTTGCTCGCAGAAAAAACCCTAGGTTACTCGCAGAAAAACCATAGGTTACTCATGGAAAAAGCCCTAGGTTACTTGAGAAAAAACTTTAGGCAACTCGCGGAGTTGGCCGTACTATCCAGCTCCCCAATACGGCCAGTTGGACGATACTATCCAGCTCGCCAAGACGGTGAGTTCGCCAAGCAACCCAACTCGCCACCTCGGTAAGCTGGTCGGCATTTATCCTCCCCCTCGAGGCACTGACTTTGCCCAAGGGTCCTTACCATCCAGTTCACCAAGACGGAGAGCTGGCCATACCAACTCAGCTCACCGGCTTGGTGAGCTGGCCGAGACAATTCATCTCGCCAAGACGGCTAGTTGGCCGAACCAACCCAGCTCGCCACCTCAGCAAGCTGGTTTGCCTTCCTCCTAACCCTCGAGGCATTAACTTTTCCCCGAGGGTCCTTACCATCCAGCTTGCCAAGACGGCGAGCTTGCAGTACCAACTCAGCTCGCCGGCTTGGTGAGCTGGCCGAGAAAAATCAGCTCGCCAAGACGGCGAGCTGGCCGAACCAACCCAGCTCGCTTCCTCGGTGAGCTGGTCGGCCTTGCTCCTCGCCCTTTAGGAACTGACTTTGCCCCGAGGGTCCTTACCATCCAGCTCCCCAAGACGGCAAGCTGGCCGTTCCAACCCATCTCGCTGAGCTGGCGAGCTGGCCGAGACAGACCAGCTGCCCAAGACGGCAAGCTGGTCGGCCTTTCTTCTCGCCCTCGAGGAACTGACTTTGCCCCGAGGGTTCGCACAATCCAACTCGCCACCTTGGCGAGTTGAGTAATATTGATTGTACTCCAAACAATAATCGCACTACTTTTCGTTTCGTCTCAATCGGAGTTTCCGTTGAGATTTACGACGAAAACAAGTCAGCTCGACGAATCAGGACTGTACTCAACGACTCGCCAGTGGGAAAGTTGGAAAACCTTGATGGATTGAAACGTTTCTATCTTGAATCTCGATTGAAACGCTTTTCGTTTTGTCCCAATCGGAGTAACCGTTGGAACTTTACGATAAAAACCACAGAGACTTTCTTTCTCGTAGAAGTTCGAATCGATCGTCTAAAACGGCAACGGTTGACTCAACACCAAAGTTGCCTAAACTACACGAGAGATTTGAACTCTTTAAACGCAATCCAATTTTAAGAAATTCTGCCACGTTAAGTCGAAAACATCTAATTATAAATGTGTGATGGATTTTTCAAAATTATACAAAGCATACCTAGTCAATTAAGTAAAACCAGCAGTACTAAGAAACAAGAACATAAACTCCGATGTTGAAATCCCTTCCTCACTCCGATACTCTTGTTGGCATTTCATCGAAGACCGATTCATACGAAAATAAGTCAAAAGACAAAGAACGAAGAAGAGGCAGTCGCAAATCATCGATGAAACTAAGGTGTGTCTGATTTGAAAATTTTATTAGACTACTAATTTCTCGTAAGCAAGGAATGATTTTAGACGAGATCGTTTCCTGATACGATGCCGTTTTTATAAGACTTCTTGAGTTAACCATATAGTTTGCCAATGTACGATGTTCCGTCTAATCGTTGTCGTTTTATACGATCTTCCCGAATTCTTGCTAGAAAAGAAGACTTTTACGAGTTTTATCGTAAAACTCGAATGGTAAGACGGATCGAGATGAAACAAGAGACGTTTTGACCATGATTCAGAGCACGATCGAACCAAAGGACATTTGCCTTGCGTTGAGGATGCGTAGGAGCGAGTCTCGGGATAGTCAGTTCGACGTACAGTGAGCCGAACCGGATTGGTTCAGCTCGCCGTACGACGAGCTGATTCGAGGTGATCAGCTCGCCGTACGGGACGAACCAGTTCGCCGGCTACTTATATCGTCCGACATGGAGATCATACCATCGGTCGATATAGCCGGCAGTCAGATCAATGGACGAGTCTAATAGCGATAGCTTTAGACTTATCTAAGAGTTGAAGTTCTTTATAATTTTGCAAGCAACTTATAAAGACATCTATAGCATTATAATCCTGATTATCTTAATAGTAAACTTGAATCTAACTACCTTCTTTTATTGTTTAAAACCTAAACCAAACTCTCTTGAGCAACTCACCATTGCTCACAACTGCAATTTACTTTTAAACCTTAATCAACCTAGCATAATCACTTAGGATTTTATCTTTTGTGTTCCTTAGTTCCTTGTGGATTCGATCCCTAAGTACTACAATTGAACCTCTTATTTGAGAGAGTAATTCACTCCTTAGGGTAATTTGAGTGATATAAAATTTGGCGCCGTTGCCAGGGAACTAAGATTGCCATTAGATTTAATTTGATTAGGTCTTGGTTATTTTTCTTTTTATTGCTAAATTATCTTCTGACACATTTTTTTTTTTGTCTCTTTCAGGTACATGCCTAGTAGTACTACAAGCAACAAGAACAACTAACTTGTGTATTCAGAAGCTACTCACAGTTTGGAACGTAGCATCCGCAAAGACTTACGTTCCACATCGATCGACATCAACAACCATTCATCGATAGATACTCACTTACCACAGTCGACCGAGACACCTTCAACATCGACTGATACTCGCACCCTTCCATCGATCGACATCAACAACCGTTCGTCGACCGATATCTTTCATCCGACATCGATCGATACTAACCGGCGAGACATGATAGCGACTATTATTCTCACAATTGATGAGAATGGAGACCTGCGTGATCAAGATGGTCACCTGCGTAATGCAGCAGGTCAAAAGCTGAATGCTCAGAAGGACATCATTATTGAGCAAGAGACTGCACCTACATATCTTATTCATCAATCTGTAGAAGAGGCTAACAGACCTAGAACTTTGGCTGACTATAACCGTCCGGATCAGTTCTACAGTAACCGATCAGCCATACGCCC
>CAKOAT010175154.1:696615-718076 GCA_932364175.1 Eruca vesicaria subsp. sativa
CTTGCTGCTATGAATCACTTAGCCATGTCTGAGTAGATTCACTTTTTAGATTTAGGGTTCAAATAGTTATGAGGGATTAGCCCCAACTATGGATTGTTGAGTTGTGATATTCATTTTCCTGATGAACCCTAATGCTTATTCTAGAGTAGCTAACTAGAGTATGATCATGGAATGATTTAACTTGTTAATCATCGTCCTGAAATCATCTGGAATAAGCTGAGATTCTCTAGGCACGATGCGAGAGCCGGTCTATGATCTTGGTGAACACATATTCAATTCGATCTGAAGCTATATCGATCGATACTCCTATAGAGTAATCGATTGACAGCTACTTATATCGTCCGGCATGGGGATCATACCATCGGTCGATATAGCCGGCAGTCAGATCAATGGACGAGTCTAATAGCGATAGCTATAGACTTATCTAAGAGTTGAAGTTCTTTAAAATTTTGCAAGCAACTTATAAAGACATCTATAGCATTATAATCCTGATTATCTGAATAGTAACTGTGAATCTAACTACTTTCTTTTATTGTTTAAAACCTAAACCAAACTCTCTTGAGCAACTCACCATTGCTCACAACTGCAATTTAATTTTAAACCTTAATCAACCTAGCATAATCACTTAGGATTTTATCTTTTGTGTTCCTTAGTTCCTTGTGGATTCGATCCCTAAGTACTACAATTGAACCTCTTATTTGAGAGAGTAATTCACTCCTTAGGGTAATTTGAGTGATATCAACGGTCAAAGTTAAACACGTCTGATGGGCTCTGACCAAACCTCACATTTATGCAGTTTCTAGAAACTGTTTCTCATGAGATACAGACTCCTATGAATGGTGTAAGACCCGAATCCGTCCGTCTAGGCCGCGGTCAAAGCCTCACGTCGCTCGGTTCTCTTCCGGACCGAGCCTCTAAATTTTTCGCCCTTTATAAATAATATCGCCCATAGGCGAGGGCTAATTCAGATCATAGCCTAAGACTACCCTAGTCTTTCCCTAGCTTAGATCACTTCTATTCATATGCAGTGGATTATTCTACACTAACCATTGGTCTACAACAAATCTAGAACTTGTCTGGTTGAATCACCTCAGCCTTGATTAGTATTCTCAACTACCAATAGCTCCATGGTCGATCCTGAACCCAAACCAAGTCATACAAATCCGAGGTTCCATTCCCCTAAACCATTCTAGCTAGAACTACAAGAAAGTAGCTAGATCATACCTTTGCCACATCCACGGAGCTTGTTAACTCATCGGTCCAGCTGTCCCAGTCAGCTCACCCTCCTAGCTGACTTAGCTAGCTCATACTCCTAGCTGACTTAGCTAGCTCATCGAGCTGATACACCTAAGCTAGCTGAAACCGAGCTAAGGACAACTGCCTCAGATTGTTTAGCTAGCTCATCTAGCTAGCTAAGATGAACCACTTCTCTTGAGGTTGCATCTAACCTCTTCTTGCTGATCGAGCAACAAGATAGCTGCTCCCAGCTTCCTGCCAACTCGTCCAGCTCTCTTACACCTGCATAAACATCTCCCCTTGGGTACTTAGTCATTCAACCAACCATCCCCACTGACCAAGTAACCTTTGGGAAGTCTTCAATGGTAAAGGACATGCATCTAGCTCTTCTCAGCTCTTGCATCATCCTTATTCTTTGTCGAACATGATACCAAGTCCTTCTCATGGACTAACAATACTCATCAGATCCTTAGTCAATCAACCAGCCACCCCACATGACTCAGAACTGATGAGTCTTCAAACTCACCTAACCAGCCATGGAACCATGTCCCAATGAACCGATCGGTTTAACTCTTACAACCGGTGCATTCTTTGATCAATCAGATCAGTCACCTTGATCTATCAACTATGGCTCAGGTCGTCCATCCTTTCCCATGATCAGATCACACACGGCCATCCTTATATAACATACCAGCTCAATATTTATGGTCCATGCCAACAAGTACTAGCCTTACTCATCTCCTTTGCTTGCTGTTGGTTCCAAACGAATTGGACCTTGCACTCAACATGGTTCCTCTGATACTAGGACCCGATGTGTCTCCTCAATGAGCCAGATCAATGGTTCACACCATGATCAAACCCAACATCAATCCATGATCCAACATGGATCATTATCACAAGGATATCATCTAACCATCATCCCACATGGATGAGGTAGATCATCAATGATCCGATCCTTTCCTCAAGTTCTTGGATCCTAATAACACATCACCAATACATATCTAAACCGATATCCTAGCAACAGTTCTAGAAAAGCATGGTTCGGTTCCTAGAATTCCCTATCTGGCAAAATCTGACCTACTCCAAATAGATCCCTAAAAATTAATTAAAAACCTTGAAAATTCATGATAACTACTAACTAAGAGAATGGTCCAATCAGATTCCCAAGAACCGGCCTGGATCACATACATCTGGACCCAATTTAGCCAAACCGGCCATAAGGGACCAACTCTAAATAAATTCCTAAAAAATTATTAAAACAATGATAATTCATGATAATTCCTCACTAAGAAGAACATGTAATCAGATCTTCATAAATCCCACTAGAAGTATGAGATCTGACAAGATCAGGCCAGCCAAGGCCATCCAAGGCCAAGGACTGTCCAACTGTGTTCATCAAGGCTTGGACTTGCAGCCACATTGCCTTATCTTCATCAAGACACACCACATCATATCAACATATATATTCTTCAAAGGGCGTGCCATACTTGGCCTCAACAGCGCCACAAGAGACAGAAACATAAACTGGAAAGTAATCATAATTGTGTTACCTTATACTTGATGGTTGTTGATCTTGTGTCCTCCTTTATCAAGAACGACGACACTCCTCTTGATCATTCCTATATCAGACCTTATCACATACCTCAAGTATTGATAAGATCTAACCATGGGTCGTGCCCATCACTCCCTCCATGAAAACAGTTTTTGCACTGCATCCACCTTCAAAACTGTTCATGCCATTGAGAGTGGAGTCAGGCCTTCTCCCTTCTCTCCTAACCATTTTCGTGTGTTCCCAGGAAACAGAGGAAGCCTAGGGCGTGATCATTCATGATCAAACACCACCCAAGGGTCGTGCATCACTTCCCCTTTCAGTGCCCATGAAACTGTCTTTCTACACACATCTGCCTTCAAGGCTGCCCTTGGACTTTGAGAGTGAATCCGGTCATCTCTCTTCTTCCCTGGTCATTTTCCTGGGACATTTTCATCAATGGTGAAAACCCATCACAGGGTCGTTCATAACTTCCCACTTGATTGCCCACAAAACTGCCTCTTTGCTGCCTTTGAATCTCTCTTGGGGTTTGGATTGGAAATCCGACCAACTCTCTGTTTTTCTCTGGTTTTTCTTTTGTTTTTCTTTGTGTTTCAGGGTGAAGAATTGATCTCTGGCGTGCCTAAAAAGGCACGGACTTGCCTGCTTTTTAAAGAAGAAGGGACAGTTGCCTTTCCAAGGTTGCACCCTTTCAAAACCATTTATGGTCATTGATTTAATCAATGGTCCAGATCACACCCATTCGCCACAGGCAGTTACCAGGCGTACTGGGTCTTCCAAACCACTCCTGGACATGTCCAAAACAAGTCCAAAGTGATTTTCCAGGCCCCTGGCCCAACCACAAGAGTCCATTGGCCCATTGGTACACATGGGTCATCCACCTAGCCTGGTCACTGTCCAGTCCCGGCCCAATTGCCCAAGACTTGAACACTAAGTCCAGCTGAGTTGAGCTGATCCCCAGCTGACCCAGCTGAGTGAGCTAGTCCATCCATCTTAGGGAGCTGACACACTCTACCTGAGCTCCAACTGAGCTACGTCCAGCTGGTTGAGCTTCTTGCTCGCATCACCCAGCTTTGATACACTTCGTACAGCTTGATATCTTCATATTATACAGTCCTTCTAAATCCCTTGGTCTATCTCCCAACCTAGACTTAGTTTTCCCATGATCCATTTTGGTCATTTACTTCATCGAGCTTGTTCACGATCAATTCCCATGATCTGAACCAAAGCAGCCTCGTTTCTATTGAATATCAAAGACTTGTGTCAAGTTCCAGGAATGGGAACATGACGGTTCAGCTGGTGTGAGCTGACCAGTGAGTGTGAAGCTAGACCGAGCTGGGCTGAGCTCACCCGAGCTTCGCCGAGCTAGGTCGAGCTGTCCCAAAACCCCGTTGAGCTACCCCTTTACTCGTGTAGCTCCTTTAACTAATTTTCCTTCTTTATATGGCTAAGTCTCAGCTCCCTGATGCCCTTAACAACGTTGCTAGACCATGGTATGCTTGCCTTTAGGTCTCGTGACCTGACTGATGCGTCTCCTCTCACCATGGTCCGTCCAGACGATCATACTCAGGTTTGGGGACATGACAAGTCTCCCCCCCCCACTTAATAGGGATTCGTCCTCGAATCCGGTCCAAGCGTATCTTCCTTCCTGAACTGACCATACCACTCTGCGCATTCATCCTTCATTCTCGTTTCTACTTACTGATCACATCCTTGATCAGCCTTTTAACAAGTCTCCCCCACTTTATAGAGATTTAACCAAAATCTTATCAAGTGGTCCGTCTGTTTTTTTTTTGCTTATGGCATCCTTACGTGGCTACTCAACCATAGTCAAGGATCCATCATCCTCTTTATAAGTGATGCCAACGTGTAGTCTTTCCAGCAAACTACAACTTGGTCATATTGCGCTCTTAATCCATACTAGACTAAACCGTCTCAACTTGACTTTGGTCCATCACCGGACTCTCTCATATTTCGATCCTGGTCCATTCAGGATGTGAACATATTCTGGTCCTGGTCCACTCAAGGACTCGACCGTGCCTTCCGACCATAGGTCCATCTCCGAGTAGGTCGTGTCCTGATCCTCGTTCCCTATCGGACTTGACCATACTGCTGTTCTAGTCCACTTTCGGACTCAACCGTGTCACCCGATCCATAGGTCAAAACTCCGACTTGGTTGTAATGCGATCCTTGTCCCTCACTGCACTTGATCGTCTTTATCCCAACCCTAGGTCAATCTCCGACTTGGTTGTTACTTGGACTCGATCGTGTAAGCCAACCCTGGTCCCATTCCGGACTCGATTGTATATTGACCCTGGTCCTTAGCTCAGCCATCTCGGCAGGAGCTATGCGGCTTGTGGACTTTTTAGACATTGGGGCCGTTCCTTGTTCCAGTTCTATTATGAACAGGTCCGCCCTGTCAGGGGGAATGCCCTGCAGCGCCCGGATACATCATCAAACTCACTGACCAGTGGAATCCCGTCTGGGTTACCACCCCTCAACCATCTCCTTAGTGGCGATTGTGGCTATATAAGCCTCACAACCTCTCTCTAGCATCCTTTCCGCTGGGACTGCTGAAACCACTACAGAAAAGGAGGCAGGTTTTATTCCTTGGAACTGATCGGGGGTCAACACCCACTCTCAAACTGCACCTCCCCCGATGACAGTCTAATGTGGCCCGATTCTTTCCAAGCCAAATCCATTCCCAAGATCACTTCATGACTATTGAGGTGGACAAAAATTAGATCCGCAGGTATTACCTTGTCTGTGATCAATACCTAGAAGATCTTAGTCCATCTTGACTAGATCCCATTTGGACTCGTTCGAGTAAGCCAACCCTGGTCCTTCACTGGACTCGATTGCCTACCGAACCTGGTCCACTCTCCTAGTTGAGTAGGATATCGGTTTGATACATATTTGGACAATGTCCCATACCATTCTCCAAAGTGTCACACTTCCATGAATTCCCCATACCATTCACAAGAGTGTTTATAATATACCTCAATCCCCATCACACTAAGATACATAACGTATGCTCACTCGTTTTGAATGGCCACCAAGGTATAACACTTAACCTCAGTAGAGTGCTGCACGTTTATTCAACCTAAGCCACTCTCTGGTCCATGTTACCTCCCTTGTCCAGGTCGTCCTTACAAAGATCATGCATTACGTCCCTTATCCCATCCGACTATTACTTCCAAATAACTAAATGAACTAACCCTTCCGTTTTCAGGGTCTTGCCCTTGGAGAGTACATCTTGGCTAAGCCGGCTCATCCTGGAACTTCCCTGTTCACAAGCATGAAACCCAATCTTACCTCAACTCTCACTTGGCTCACCGCAGCTAAGGTTCCAAGTCATCTTAGTTTTCAGAAATACTATCGGTTTGGAACTCCAAATCTTAAGCATTGTCCTTAACAGGATCAATCATGCTCTGATACCAACTTGTAAGACCCGAATTCGGTCATCTAGGCCGCGGTCAAAGCCTCACGTCGCTCGGTCCTCTTCCGGACCGAGCCTCTAAATTTTTCGCCCTTTATAAATAATATCTCCCATAGGCAAGGGCTAATTCAGATCATAGCCTAAAACTACCCTAGTCTTTCCCTAGCTTAGATCACTTATATTCATATGAAACAGATTATTCTACACTAAGCATTGGTCTACAACAAATCTAGAACTTGTCTGGTCAAATCACCTCAGCCTAGATTAGTATTCTCAACTACCACTAGCTCAAAGGTCGATCCTGAACCCAAACCAAGTCATAAAAATCCAAGGTTCCATTCCCTTAAACCATTCTAGCTAAAACTACAAGAAAGTAGCTAGATCATACCTTTGCCACATCCACGGAGCTTGTTAACTTATCGGTCCAGCTGACCCAGTCAGCTCACCCTCCTAGCTGACTTAGCTAGCTCATACTCCTAGCTGACTTAGCTAGCTCATCCAGCTCATCGAGCTGATACACCTAAGCTAGCTGAAACCGAGCTAAGGACAGCTGCCTCAGATTGTTTAGCTAGCCCATCTAGCTAGCTAAGATGAACCACTTCTCTTGAGGTTGCATCTAACCTCTTCCAGCTGATCGAGCTACAAGATAGCTGTGCCCAGCTTCCTGCCAACTCGTCCAGCTCTCTTACACCTGCATAAACATCTCCCCTTGGGTACTTAGTCATTCAACCAACCATACCCACTGACCAAGTAACCTTTGGGAAGTCTTCAATGGTAAAGGACATGCATCTAGCTCTTCTCAGCTCATGCATCATCCTTATTCTTTGTCGAACATGATACCAAGTCCTTCTCAGGGACTAACAATACTCATCAGATCCTTAGTTAATCAACCAACCACCCCACATGACTCAGAACTGATGAGTCTTCACACTCACCTAACCAGCCATGGAACCATGTCCCAATGAACCGATCGGTTTAACTCTTACAACCGGTGCATCCTTTGATCAATCAGATCAGTCACCTTGATCTATCAACTATGGCTCAGGTCGTCCATCCATTCCCATGATCAGATCACACACGGCCTTTCTTATATAACATACCAGCTCAATACTTATGGTCCATGCCAACAAGTAATAGCCTTACTCATCTCCTTTGCTTGCTGTTGGTTCCAAACGAATTGGACCTTGCACTCCACATGGTTCCTATGATACTAGGACCCGATGTGTCTCCTCAATGAGCCAGATCAATGGTTCACACCATGATCAAACCCAACATCAATCCATGATCCAACATGGATCATTATCACAAGGATATCATCTAACCATCATCCCACATGGATGAGGTAGATCATCAATGATCCGATCCTTTCATCAAGGTCTTGGATCCTTATAACACATCACCAATACATATCTAAACCGATATCCTAGCAACAGTTCAAGAAAAGCATGGTTCGGTTCCTAGAATTCCCTATCTGGCCAAATCTGACCTACTCCAAATAAATCCCTAAAAATTAATCAAAAAACTTAACAATTCATGATAAATACTAACTAAGAGAATGGTCCAATCAGATTCCCAAGAACCGGCCTGGATCACATAGATCCGGACCCAATTTAGCCAAACTGGCCATAAGGGACCACCTCTAAATCAATTCCTAAAAATTAATTAAAAACCATGATAATTAAGGATAATTCCCCACTAAGAAGAACATGTAATCAGATCTTCATAAATCCCACTGGAAGTATGAGATCTGCCAAGATCAGGCCAGCCAAGGCCATCCAAGGCCATGGACTGTCCAACTGTGTTCATCAAGGCCTGGGCTTGCAGCCACAGTGCCTTATCTTCATCAAAACACACCACATCATATCAACATATATAGTCTTCAAGGAGCGTACCATACTTGGCCTCAACAGCGCCACAAGAGACAGAAACATAAACTGGAAACTAATCGTAATTGTGTTACCTTATACTTAATGGTTGTTGATCTTGTGTCCTCCTTTATCAAGAACGACCACACTTCTCTTGATAATGCCTATATCAGACCTTATCACTTACCTCAAGTATTGATAAGATCTAACCATGGGTCATGCCCATCACCCCTTCCATGAAAACAGTTTTTGCACTGCATCCACCTTCAAGACTGTTCATGCCATTGAGAGTGGAGTCAGGCCTTCTCCCTTCTCTCGTAACCATTTTCGTGTGTTCCCAGGAAACAGAGGAAGCCTAGGGTGTGATCATTCATGATCAAACACCACCCAAGGGTCGTGCATCACTTCCCCTTTCAGTGCCCATGAAACTGCCTTTCTACACACATATGCCTTCAAGACTGCCCTTGGACTTTGAGAGTGAATCCGGTGTTCCTGAAAAGTCACAGACTTGCCTTTCTACACACATATGCCTTCTGTTTTTCTCTGGTTTTTCTTTGTGTTTCAGGGTGAAGAATGGATCCCTGGTGTTCCTGAAAAGTCACAGACTTGCCTGCCTTTTAAAGAAGGAGGGGCTGTTGCCTTCCCAAGGTTGCACCCTTTCAAAACCATTTCTGGCCATTGATTTAATCAATGGTCCATATCACACCCATTCGCCACAGGCAGTTACCAGGCGTACTGGGTCTTCCAAACCACTACTGGACATGTCTAAAACAAGTCCAAAGTGATTGCCCAGGCCCCTGGCCCAACCACAAGAGTCCATTGGCCCATTGGTACACATGGGTCATCCACCTTGCCTGGTCACTGTCCAGTCTTGGCCCAACTGCCCAAGACTTTAACACTAAGTCAAGCTGAGTTGAGCTGATACCCAGCTGACCCAGCTGATTGAGCTAGTCCATCCAGCTCAAGGAGCTGACACACTCTACCTGAGCTCGAACTGAGCTCCGTCTAGCTGGTTGAGCTTCTTGCTCGCATCACCCAGCTGTGATACACTTTGTACATCTTGATATCTTCATATTATACAATCCTTCTAAATCCCTTGGTCTATCTCCTGACCTAGACTTCATTTTCCCATGATCCATTCTGGTCATTTACTTCATCGAGCTTGTTCACGATCAATTCCTATGATCTAAACCAAAGCAGTCTCATTTCTATTGAATGTCTAAGACTTGTGTCAAGTTCCAGGAATGGGAACATGACGGTTCAGCTGGTGTGAGCTGACCAGTGAGTGTGAAGCTAGACCAATCTGGGCTGAGCTCACCCGAGCTAGGTCGAGCTGTCCCAAAACCCCGCTGAGCTACCCCTTTACTCGTGTAGCTCCTTTAACTCATTTTCCTTCTTTATATGGCTAAGTCTCAGCTCCCTGATGCCCTTAACCACGTTGCTAGACCATGGTATGCGTGCCTTTAGGTCTCGTGATCTGACTGATGCGTCTCCTCGCACCATGGTCCGTCCAGACAATCATACTCAGGTTCGGGGACATGACAAATGGTGTTCTAGGTAAAACTCTGACTGGTCATTTTCCATCGCATGTTTTCTGGACTAGCAGCTAAAAAGGTTTAACCATATGTTTTTTACAGGAATGCTAAAAAAGCTGATGTACTCTGATATTGACGCGAAACAGATGGATTATGCACAATCTGCTCATGGGAGTGGGAAGGGTCTTATATCACTAATAAACGAAGTTCTTGATCAAGCAAAGTTTGAATTAGGAAGGCTCGAGCTTGAAAATGTGCCTTTTGATATGCATTTAGTTCTGGATAATGTTTTGTCTCTACTCTCTGGCAAGTCAATTGAAAAAGGAATTGAGGTGGGTACATTCAAGAGAAACCACATGACCTGCCCCTTAATTTTTTTTTACATAGCATCGAAACACGTGTTCCCCCTCCTTCCTTATAAATACCCCTCCTCCTTCTCATTTATTTAGTTTCTCCGCTTCTCACAGGTATTTCCTCGCTCTATTTTTGCTCTTGTTGGTGTCAAAATCGGTCACGACGGAATCAATGGCTAAAAGTTTCCGCAAAAATAAAAATACGTTTTATAAAACACGAGAAGTTGTTTATAAAATTCTAAGGACTTTCCGAACAAAGGAAATCCGCGGAAAACTTAAAGATCGTCATCTCGGAAAAACGAACAAAATAATCGCCGATTACACTATTCCCCAAATTAAGCGAAAAACCGTAAAAAACTGCATATGCCGTAAATCGCGAGCAGGTTCGACCGAACCAGTTCAACGTACGACAAGCCGAACCAGCCGGTTCAGCTCGCCGTACCGCGAGCTGCTTCGATCAAGACAGCTCGCCGTATGGCATGCTGAATCAACCGGTTCAGTTCACCGTACGGAAAGCTGAACCAACCGGTTCAGTTCGCCATAAGGCAAGCTGAACCAACCGGTTCAGTTCGCCGTACAGCGAGCTGGCCATTCCACAACAGCTTGCCATACGGCGAGCTGAACCTTTCCTGGTTAAGTTCGCCGTACGTCGAGCTGATCAGTCTGACCCCTGCTCTCCGCATCCCCGACACAAAGCATACATCCTTCAGTTTGATCGTGTTCTGAACCATGGTCGAAACGTCTCTTGTTTCATCTCGATCCGTCCTATCTATCAAGTTTTACGTTAAAAACCGTAAAGTCTTGTTTTCTCAAAAGAACTCGAGTAAATCGTATAAAACGGTAATGGTTAAATAAAACATCAAGCGTTGACTGATTATACGGTAAACTCGAGATCTTTTATAAAAAATCTTAAAAAGCGCGTTTTTAGTAAAACCTCTAGTAAATCGTAGAAAACGGCAACGATTAAACGAAACATCAAACATTGCCAATCTATGCGATTAACTCGAGATAATTATGTAAAAACGGCATAGTATCAGGAAACGATCTTGTCTAAAATCGTAAAACGGTTTTTATCGTAAAACGGCTCGAAAAGTCCTAAAACGCGATAAAAGTCTCCTCGCGACTTTAAACGAAATCCAGCCCAAAAGGTTTAACGATTTACTCGCAGAAAGAAGATAATTGTCAAATTTGGATATAAATGTCAAGTTTGAGGATAAATAGAAGATTTCCGCAGGAAGAATGGAAAGATCGAGATAAATGGAAGATTCTCGATAAACTCGAATCTGGAGAAAAGGAAGGACTAAACCGCCTAAGGAGGAGTATATAAGCAGAAGGCAAAGGACAGAAGAAGGGGACGATTTTCACTACTCTTTTAGACTCAGAACTCTCTGCACTTAGAAACTTAGGCTTATTTCTTGACAAGTTCCGTTTCTATTACTGGCACTCAATTACTAGACGAACTCGCCAAGGCAGTTCGATCTCTTCTCCAGCTCTATCAATTGAACTACGTTCGCATTGATCCTCGAAAGGGGTACGTGGGCAGCCTTTCATAAGGTTCAGTCTGAAATCAATCAAACTCTCTTTTTCTTATCCTTTTTCGTCATTTTTTATCGAGCTGATAACTCGCTGACGGCCCCTGCGGCCAATGCCTTTGTAATCTTTTGTAATGATCGCAATGCTCTTACGCGAATTCGAAATAAAATCGACTTTCTTTATAAATTTGTTTTATCATGTTTTTTCATATTTTCTGCATTTACTTGGTTACTAGTCGTTGGCTTTCGCAGAGATCCGGGTCCTCTGGAAAATTAGGGTTTTCCTAAGTTTCCTTATTTTACGGAAATCGACGGTGTGAATTTCGGTTCCCACATCTCTCTTTGTCACCTTCTAGTTAGGGTTTTGTTGATGTCTTCGGGTAGACGTTTGACGGCGGCGGAGAAAGGTAAATCGGTAGCAACCAATTTGACGGCTTCTGAGAAGCGAACTTCTGATACTCAAATTGGCACATCAGGAGGCTTTGCGAGATCTTGAAGGGCTAAGTCTGTCACAGCAACTACTCGTGATGGTTGACTCCAAGAGATTGATACGAGAGAAGGAGAACGCTGGAATCTCGTTGTTTGATCTGCCTGTGAGTGCAGAGATCGGTGAGACTCCAAATGGCTTTGGGGTAAGGGACTGGCCTGGTAATTCCCTCCCTCTAATCGATTAGCCGATGGTTCCAATTCACTTTTTCCCGGGAGGTTTGTTTGAAAATTTACCGACTCTTCGTCTTGAGCTTTCTCGTCCATTGGTGGTCGACGAATAGGATTGGGAGAATGTCCTCCCGACCCGATCATCAGTCGCGAGCGTCAAGAAAATTGTGAGGGAGCGAGGCGGTTCGGGGGTTACCTTCATCATCCCGAACACTAATCAGAGGCCGTGGACTCCTCCGATAGGATTTCAATGTGTGTACGAATCGTATTTTCAGAAGGACACCAAACTGTAGTTCCCGATACCGCGGTTGGTCACTGCTTACTGCTGTCGTCGGAAAGCAGCGATTTCTCAGTTTATCAACTGTTCGTTTTGGATGCAGTGGGTCTCATGGAATTGGCCGCGGAGAGGGACTTGTCGATGAGTGTTCAGGGCTTTGAGGAGCGCACGACAGTGTCGAATATGAAAAACGGCCTATTCTGCGTGAAGATGCGGCGTGGTTTAGGTATCCTGCTTAGCCCTCCGAACAAGACCGACGATTGGCAAAGTTGGTAATTTGATGTTAAGTCGGGTGAAAGCGCGTTCGAAGAGCCCCCGGGCGAAAACTACAGGGTCTAATGAAGCTCGAGCTTTGGTAGAGTGCTTCGCTGAATTGGTTCTTGTTCATTCCGCGTCTAATCCGCTATTCTTGTCTTTGGTTTTGTTTTTTGCAGTTCCGCCTTCCAAGACTGGAAATTATCCCGAGGAATATCTTGAGGTTTTCCGAAGACTTGTGCGTGTTACCCCGCTTTGTTGGTCGACTGTTTCGTTCTCGCGGGTCGATCGGTTGCAGCCTTGTATAACTCGAGGTCTCGAGGTAGAAGAAGAAGAAGAAGAAGAAGAAGAAGAAGAAGAAGAAGAAGAAGAAGAAGAAGAAGAAGAAGAAGAAGAAGAAGAAGAAGAAGAAGAAGAAGAAGAAGAAGAAGAAAAAGAAGAAGAAGAAGAAGAAGAAGAAGAAGAAGAAGAAGAAGAAGAAGAAGAAGAAGGTGATCATCTCCTTTAATATAAAGGGGATGAGAGCATCCCTCACTGCGACCTTCTTCTCCGCGTTCGTCGCCCGAGTCTCGAACTCCTTACATCGACTCATCGACTGCCTGAGGGTTCGATTGTACTTCTCCACCGGATAGGTTTAAGAAGAAGAAGAAGAAGAAGAAGAAGAAGAAGAAGAAGAAGAAGAAGAAGAAGAAGAAGAAGAAGAAGAAGACGGTGATCATCTCCTTTAATATATAGGGGATGAGAGCATCCCTCACTGCGACCTTCTTCTCCGCGTTCGTCGCCCAAGTCTCGAACTCCTTACATCGACTCATCGACTGCCTGAGGGTTCGATTGTACTTCTCCACCGGAGAAGAAGAAGAAGAAGAAGAAGAAGAAGAAGAAGAAGAAGAAGAAGAAGAAGAAGAAGAAGAAGAAGAAGGTGATCATCTCCTTTAATATATAGGGGATGAGAGCATCCCTCACTGCGACCTTCTTCTCCGCGTTCGTCGCCCGAGTCTCGAACTCCTTACATCGACTCATCGACTGCCTGAGGGTTCGATTGTACTTCTCCACCGGATAGGTTTAAGAAGAAGAAGAAGAAGAAGATGGTGATCATCTCCTTTAATATATAGGGGATGAGAGCGTCCCTCACTGCGACCTTCTTCTCCGCGTTCGTCGCCCGAGTCTCGAACTCCTTACATCGACTCAACGACTGCCTGAGGGCTCGATTGTACTTCTCCACCGGATAGGTTTTTCGGCCCATAGCTTGTAGACAACCCAAAGCCCGGGAAACATGAGTGAAACACTAGAATACAAAATCCAAACAACGAGTAAGATAACACACCATGACATCCGCGCCGGCAGAGTCAGTAAACTCGTCTGCAAATATCAAGTCGGATACCGGAGGCTGTTCCCTCGGACCACCGTGGATCCGACGAACGATTTCCACACACTTTTTCGGGACGGAGCACAAGGGGGAAACATCGTTATGATGGAAGTCAACCTTATCAGTGAAACCCTTCGAAGGGCGCCGAGGAAGCGTCACACCTTTGTCAATAGCTCGTCTCGCGATTCGAGGGACTGTAGTGTTCGCAACGGGAGCTTCATCCTCGCAGACAGGAATCAGCGCGATGTTTTTAGGAGTCGGAACAGGGTTTCCGAGGATATGATAGGAACAATCTGCCTCCCCGTTATTGCTGGCGGGCTAACCAAGACCATGAAATTCTCGGTCATCAATACTGTCGCACCTTATCACGTCATACTCGGAACGCCCTGGCTTCATTCGATGAAGGCCATTTCATCCACTCTTCACCAATGCGTCAAGTTTCCCGGGAGTGACGGTCGCGTCCGCACAATCCGAGGTGACCAGCAATTGGCGCGCGAGCTCTTGGTCGCTGCTGTGAAACTCCGACAAGACAAGTCCCACATCAATGTCGTGGCAAAGCTTGTTCACAAAATTTATCCACAGAAAGAAGAAGTCACTGAGGTCGTTCTCGACGACAGCGACCCGAGAAAGATAGTGCGGGTAGGAGCCTATCTGCTCGATGAGATGAAGGAACATATCATCAATTTCCTCCAATAAAATGCCTCCACGTTCGCGTGGACTACATATGATATGAAAGGAATAGATCCGGCGATCACCACCCACGAACTCCACATCGATCCGACATTCAAAACAGTTAGAGAAAAGCGCCGGAAGCTCGGCCCAGAGCGAGCAAAAGCAGTCAACGATGAAGTCGATCGCCTCCTAGACAGCAGATCCATTACCGAAGTGCGATATCCCGAGTGGCTAGCTAATCCGGTAGTAGTCAAGAAAAAAAAAACAGAAAATGGCGCGTCTGCATCGACATCACCTCCCTCAATAAAGCTTGTCCTAAAGACAGCTTCCCACTCCCGCACATCGATAGGCTCGTGGAGGCAACGTCTGGGAACGAACTACTCACCTTTATGGTTGCCTTCTCCGGATACAACCAGATAATGATGCACCCTGACGATCGGGAGAAAACGTCTTTTATCACTAACCGCGGTACATACTGCTATAAGGTCATGTCCTTCGGCCTCAAGAACGCGGGAGCGACCTACCAACAGCTTGTCAATAAGATGTTCGCTGATGAACTCTGGCGGACCATGGAAGTGTATATCGACGACATGCTGGTCAAGTCGCTTTGAGCAAGCTACTACCTCGACCACCTATAGGAATGTTTTGAGGTATTAAATGCGTACTGTATGAAACTCAACCCGGCTAAATGTACCTACGGAGTCACATCGGGAGAATTCCTAGGCTATATCGTCACGCAGCGAGGAATCATGGCTAAACTGAAGCAAATCTCCGTGATCCTCGATCTTCCGAGCCCAAAGAATGCTCGCGAAGTTCAGCGATTGATGGGCCGCATAGCTGCTCTCAACCGATTCATATCGTGATCCACCGACAAGTGTATCCCGATCTACAAACTTCTCTGCAGTAAAAAAACGCTTCATATGGGACGAAAGGTGCGAAGAAGCCTTTACGCAGCTCAAGCAATACCTGAAGACGCCGCCAATCCTCGCTAAACCAGGCAACGGAGACATCTTGTCCTTATACATCGCGGTTTCGTCAAAGGCTGTCAGCAGTGTCCTCATCAACACGAATGAGGTGAACAGAAACCTGTTATGATATTTTTGTGTAGGGTCGTTTTAGTACCACGGAACACAAGAAGGTTCGTACGAAGATAGAGAGAAGCGAGGATGTTTGTAAGAGGTAAGGAGAAATCAAAGGTATTCGTATGAGAGTAAGCAAGAAGAAAGTAAAGAAAGAGAGACCTTATTGATTATTCGATGGGGGGGGGGGGGGGGGCTACAATGTTGGTGTAAGAACTCTAATCTTAGCCGCCTAGATCTAGTTTCTTAATCTCTAAGTGTCGATCCCTTATTCTAAGGTTTGGGTTCCCCTTTTATAGATGTTGATGTCGGTTTGATTTAGGGTAAACTCTTCCATATTGGCGAATATGGGAGAGTTCCCTTATACGGAGAACTTCCATTTTACTCAAGGGTCGCTTTTGAAGCAGGGGTCGGGCCCGGTGAACCTAATTGCAAGGTCCGGGCCCTAAGTCCCTTCGGAGCAGGGGTCTAGAGGCCGGTGCCCAGCCCGGGAGCTGGAGGAATCTAGTGCCTTGATATTTTTTTCCCAACATTTTGCCCTTATTCCTTGATTTCACTTGATGGGATCAAGGGATAAGGTGCATATAGGTGGACCGGAGTCGCTTTATCTCAGCAGATTCCCCTTAGGTAAGACATCGCATTGAGACGCCCTATATTCCAGGTCCTCGTTTAGGTCGGAACCGTTTTTGGATCCTGGAGTAAGTCGAGTTTCCCTTGGTGAAATGGTGTTCCGTGGGTATCTTCCGGGCCTGAGTCTCTTGGAACCGACCGAGCAGGGGCGTGGCCTGTTATGCTTTTTGGACAAGGGATGAGGAAACGCTAGCCACTTGCGCTGATTCGATGACATCTTATTGGTTCGCCGCCATTTCTCTTTGGTTGGAGTGAGAGAATAGGAAACTTCTTATTTCCGCTCCCTCCTTTTTCCTCTTTTTCGAATTTTCTTCTTTAATGAAGGAGAGTTCTTTCCTTGCTTGGAATCGCCTGAGGGTTTCCGTCTTAGGTATATATTATGATCTTCTCTTGTCGAGAGATGTTACCCGAGATCCTTTCTTTCCGCCTCCAGAAGATGAACAATCGGGTCAATCATTCGTTGTTTTCATCCTCCTGTGTCGGGGGACATGTTAGGCCACGTCGTGTCTCTTCATATCCGTTTTCTTCCCCGGTGACATCGCCAGGAGCCGACCTTGGAGTAGATGTGATGAAGCCTCAGGCTCCTCTACGGCGCAGGATTTTTTGCCTCCCTCATGAAGTAAGTGGTGATGGTCCTCGTTTCGATATCTGGGAGGAAGATTTGGCTAGGATCCGTAGGAAATACACAGTTCTCGACTCGATGGGACTGAGATGTGCCGGAGAGTTTGAATGTGCATCGGATGGTGGCGTCGGTGAGATAGCTGTCTATGACGCTTATCTGGAGGCCGGCTTTAAGGGCGACGTTTTGTCCTTGATAGCGGAGGTGTCATCTTATTTTGGCTTTTCCCCTTCACAGCTGACTCCATCGTCGTGGCATACGTTTTTTGATATTCAGGTGCTAGGAGAACTTCACGGCATCCCGCTGGGGGTACCTGAAGTCCTGTATTCCTACAGCTTTTTTCCTTTGCGAAATAGAAGGGAGATGTACCAAGTATGTCCCCGAGAAGGAGAGGCTTTGGTAAATGAACCTCATCGCGGCGTTCGTGGAAGCTTTCCTTTCAATGATTTGTGGGATAGGAGATTCATGTTCATGAAGCTCGATGGGTCCCCTGAATACCCGCTGTTTTGGCGCTCCGTTGGTTAGTTTCTAGAAGGTTTCTTGAACGACTTTCTTTCGTAGCTTCCTCATTAAGTCATCTGATTTGTAGATGTGGCAAGGCCTGTGGATTTTGGCGGTGAAGTTTCGGCGGAGCTGGCCCTGAGTATCTCGAATCAATTTCGGTGGATCTCCTTTTTACTGAGCCCGGCATCTTTGCGGCATAGCCGTGTCTGGGGTAAGAAATCCCCTAGCTTTATCAACTTCTTGCGGTCCATGTATTTTATTCAGTCATGTTTTGGTTTTCAGGTGAGGTTTCTAAAGCTTTTGTTCAGTCGATATACAATGATTACCTTAAGGCCAGAAGCGGGAGGAAACAGCCTTTCAGCATGCCCATGCCGCGAGCAGCTCCTGCAGGTCCTGCATCTATTGTCTCCTCTTGCTTTCCTGCCCGAGGTGCCATGGTGATATTAACTCGATGAGTCGTCGTGTTCCCCTATATGAGGAGGTTCTTTTCCTTCGCGCTCAACTCTGGGATGTAGTATCCCACCATGCTGTAGCGGTGCAGCGAACTAGGGCGTTTGCTCGCTGGGAGCTTATGAAGGAATGGCCGGAGGGACGTACCAGCCGTTGGGATCTTGTAGGGGAGTATCGTCGATTGCTGTCCTTAGGAGGAGGAAGCTGTGCTGGAGGAATTCCTCGAGCACCCTTTCCAGGGGGGTTTTAGGCTTGGATTTTCTCATGTCTATCTTTTGCGTTTTGTTGCTTTATTATTTTGTACTTCTTGCCGATGCTTTTGTCGCAAGGTGAAGTCTTTGTTTTCTTTCGATCACCTTTAATAATATGATCTCCGTCTTTTTGCTTCTATATTCTTGGCGTGATTTCCTGCCTCCTTCTTTTGGGTGGTTAAGTAGTTCGAGGAGAGGGTCCTTTCTTGATAGGGAACTGAGGGTTCTGGAGAACTCGAAGACTTCCCTTGTCCTTAGGATCTTTATAGGACCGTTTATCTTAAATATGGCGTAGACTCCATCAAGTGCTTTAGGATATCAACTTGGTTGTCTTGACGTTAGTCCTAGGCAGCGTACTACCGTAGATTCAGAGTTTAGGTACAGGCAACATAAAACTCATAGCTCTCAATATTTAGGACCCGGAGGTCTTTGGAGGATTCTTAGAACCCTGCTTAGCTCCTGAGATCTCTGATTGGGCCAAGGGGATCAGTGCTCTGGCCCAAAGATTTTCTTAGGCCTGAAGGTCTATGGTTGGGCCCGGGGGCTGGAAGTGTAAAATTCGATATTTTGAACACTGGGAACTTGGAAGTTCATGGTTTACCCCTGGGTTAAGTATTGGACTTTAAAGATTCAAGTCAGTTGCTTGGGACCCTGGGTCTGTCTTGTATTTTAAGGATGAGTATTCCGAACCCTGAGGTTTTCTGAGTAGATTCTAAGGTGCTTGACCTGGACCCAGACGTGAGTAGATAAGATATGTAAAATTCGGGATTTTGAACATCGGGGACACTGGGCTCGGACCCTGAGGCCGCTCTTTTTGAGATCGTATTCTGCCTCTTTTAGGTAGGCCACTACCGATTTTACGTGAGAATGTAAAATTCGGAATTTTGAACATTCGGGGCCCGGAGGATTGTTGTTATTGGGATCGTATTCTGCCCCCCTTAGGTTGGCCACTACAGATCTTTATGTAAAAATGTAAAATTCGGAATTTTGAAAATTTGGGGCCCGGAGGCCCGTTGTCATCGAAATCGTATTCTACCTCCCTTAGGTAGGCCACTACCGATCTTGGGTAAGGATTCACATTCTGCCACTTGGGCCACTATCGAGATCCTGTAATACTGCACTCTGCTTTCTGCAGAAAGGCACTCTCAATCTTATATGTTAATGCTGGGGTGGGTCTACTGGGAAGTAGTGAGCCACGTACCAGACTTGCTGCTTTCCACGTCGTGATAAGCAGGATAGAAGTACTCCCAGGGTTTTGTACACTGTGGGAACAAAAATTCACCCCTGTCGATTTTACGTAAATTTAGGAATTTAGAGAAAACCCTAACTTCCCAGAGGACCCGACTATCTGCGGAACCGCACACAAGCAATCAAGTAAACGACGAGAATAAGTAAAATATAATAAAACGAGATTGAGAGCAAGAAGGAGTCTTATTCCGAACTAGCGTAAGAACGGTACAACAAGAGTAAGCCTTAGCTGCGTGAGCCTTCGGCGAGATTCCTAGTTCTAGAAATCTAAGACTAAAACCCTAGTTGAGACGTAGCTCGGTAACAAAAACGGAAAAGTTGCCTAAATGCTAAGTTTTGGTGGTGAAAGCTCTGAAAATTGTCCTTGTGCTCTGTCCTTGGCCTTCTGCTTATATTCTCTCTCCTTAGGCGGTTTAGTCCTTCCTTTTCGCCCAAATTCGAGTTTATCAAGAATCTTCCATTTATCTTGATCCTTCCATTTTTCTCGCGGAAATCTTCTATTTATCTTCAAACTTGACATTTATCTTCAAACTTAACATTTATCGTCTTTCTGCGAGTAAGTTGTTAAACCGTCATTGTATCTTTGGGCTGGACTTCGTTTAAAGTCGCAAGTGGGATTTTAACGCGTTTTAGGACTGTCCGAGCCGTTTGCGATAAAAACCGTTTTACGATTTTAGACGAGATCGTTTCCTGATACGATGCCGTTTCTATAAGATTAATGTACGATGTTTCTTCTCCTCGTTGCCGTTTTATACGATTTTCCCAAATTCTTACGAGAAAAGAAGACTTTTACGATTTTTATCGTAAAACTCGGATGGCGAGACGGACCAAGATGAAACGAGTGACGTTTCGACCATGGTTCAGAGCACAATCGAACAGAAGGACGTATGCCGTAAAACCCTAATTTTCCAGAGGAACCGGATCTCTGCGAAAGCCAACGACAAGTAACCAAATAAATGCGGAAAAATATGAAAAACATAATAAAACGAATTTATAAAGAAAGTCGATCTTATTTCCGATTCGCGTAAGAGCGTTGCGATCATTACAAGGAATTACAAAGGCTTTGGCCGCAGGGGCCATCAGCGAGTTACAANAAACCGAACTTGTCGAGAAAAAGCCTAAGTTTCTAAGTGCGGAAAATTCTAAATCTAGAAAAGTTGTGAAAGTCTCAGATGAGAGCTCTGGATTTCGTCCCTCAGCTTCTGCCCTATGCCTCCTCCTTATATACTCCTCCTTAGGCGGTTTTAGTCTTTCCATTTTGCTCGAAACCGAATATTTCGGGAACTTTCCATACCTGTCGATCCTTCCTTTTGTTCTGCGGAAATCTTCCATTTATCTTCAAACTTGCCTTTTATCTTCCGTCTGCGAGTAAACCGTCAAAGCGTTATCGTATCTTGGGGTTTGATTTCGTTAACGTTGCGAGATGGGTTTTTATCGTGTTTTAGGACCTTTCGGGCCGTTTTACGATAAAAACCGTTTTACGACTTTAACGAGACGGTTTCCTGATCCGATGCCGTTTTTTACGATTCTCTCGACGTTTTTTATTTAAAACGAGTTTTTTATGATTTTAACGAGAAATCTCGAATAAATCGTATAGTTTAGGCAATGTTCGGCGTTTCGTTTAACCGTTGCCGTTTTATACGATTTCCTCGAGTTCTTTCCGAGAAAGCGAAGTTTTACGGTTTTTATCGTAAAACTTGAATGATAGGTCGGATCGAGACGGAACGGGAGACGTTGCGGCCGTTGTTCAGAATGCGACCGTGTCGAAAGACGTAAGTTTTGAATCGAGGATGCGGGAGATCGAGGCTCGGGATGGTCGGCTCGACGTACGGCGAGCTAGTTCAGCTTGGCTAGGTCGCCATATGGCGAACTAGGCGAAAAGAACCAGTGGGGCAAAGTCAGTACCTCTTAGTTCGCCCATTGGCGATCTAGCCGGGACAGGAC
>CAKOAT010175154.1:727228-739068 GCA_932364175.1 Eruca vesicaria subsp. sativa
ATTCTTCGAGTTTTATAAAATGATTCTCGAGTTTTATAAAACGATTCTCGAGTTTTATAAAACGATCTCTGAGTTTTATAAAACGATTCTCGAGTTTTATAAAACGATCTTTGGAGTTTTATAAAACGTATTTTTATTTTTACTTTTGCGGAGACTTTTAGCCATTGATTCCGTCGTGACCGATTTTGACACCAACAACCGTTAGTCCCCTAGCTCGTAAGAATCGTGGAGTTCTTGCGAGCGGTTTGAACTTGTTCGGAAAGTTTGGTAGAATTAGGCGGAACTTAATGGCCAAAAGTCCAAAGGTGAATAGTAAAACTTTTGTTATAAGTATGTGGAGTAAATTTTCAAATTCTTTACTCACTTCTTTCCAAAACTTTTCTAAGGTTCAAGAAGTTTTCTCTCCTCCTTTCTTTTTAAATCTTTTTCTCTTATCTTTACTAAACATGTTTTCGAAGAGGAGAACTCGTTCCGAAACCAGTTCTGATCGTTGTGGTTCCAAAGGAACAAACTCGCAACCTCGTGTTGCAGTCCAGAAGGAAGAATTTTCGATACCGTTGGTTAATTCGGAAGACGCTGAAACGTATTAGGCGGCTGGAGGCGAACCATATTGCCGGATGCCCAAGTTTGGTCTCTCCCAATGTTCTCGCCTCCATTCAAGATTTTTGCCAAGTTCCAGAGGCGGTAGAGTTTCGCCTTCCACAAGCTGGAGGGAGTGAGAAAGTTGCGCCCGATGGTTTTTTCACATGCTACGATGCATTTTTGACGCAATGTCACTTATGGTTTCCAATTTCGGAGATCATCAATCGATACCTTCATCAACTTGGGCTATCATTAGTCAATTGAAACCGTCCGGATTGCAACAAATCATCAGTCTTTTAACATTGAGTTTCGAGCGAGGAATAACCCTTAGTGTTGATCACCTTGAGGGTTTACTGAAACCCGAGGGGACGTCACAAAGGATTAACTTATCCCCTCGCAAGGATAGAGTCACTGGTTCCTTGTCGAACTACCTTTCTTGGAAGAAGAATTTTACGTTCATATCGACAGTGCATCGGTGGAGGAAGATTGCATTCCTCTTTTTATGACCAAATGGGGTCGAAAAGGTATTGTGCTTTGAATGCGTGTAATCTCTTAAGATTATCTGTTTAACTCACTTGCTTTGGTTTTTTTCCGAAACCAACCCTCTTCCCCCGTATCCAGCGGGTTTTTCAACCGTTATCGCTTCGCTTCAAATTGGGGAAGGTAGTTGGAGCAGCTTCTCACCGCAACGCGTTCGCCGTGCAGTTGCTCTTTTCCAATCTCGGTTTCTTGCAGCCTCTCCGGTTTTCAAAGAGGATCCGTGTATAGGAAGCTTTGTCCTGTACACGTCCCCAACAAGGAGGGATAGATCGAGGCCTCAAAAAGATAAGCACGTGGTCGTTGACGATGGTATGCCTGGCTGCTCTGATTCTCCTGACAACATACTCAAGGATTTCCTTGATAGTCAGGTAAACTAGGGCGTTTGGGCGCGTGCCGGCGGATCGTCAACTTCTAATTTCTCAGACGGCAATTTAAGCTATGTTCCAGAGTTTGCCAAAGCGTCCGAGCAAGCTAATGAGGTTCGTTTTATTTTTGACGACTCATGATCGAATAGTTTCGCTTATACTTTCATCTTTCTTTTCGCAGGGCCTTCTGATTATGAGTCGAGCCTTGAATGATCGCAGCTCTGAAGCCCGTCTTGCTTAGTTTTACATGGACTTGGCGGAAAAAGAAGTTGCTCATCTTCGAGCAGAGGTTGATGCTAACCTTGTCAAAGAATGGGCTGAAGGGGAGGTTGCTCGCGTGAAAAGTGAATGTGCGGCTAACTCTCATCATACTTAGGAGCTTTCTGATTAGAGAGTTCGTCGTGCTCGTCGAGCAGGCAAGAGGGAGGTTGCTGAGGAAGTGAGAGTTAACCGCGAACGATTTGCGACCTGTTACTCGAATGTTGAGGTTGCTCAACAAGCCAATGGCGATTATCTCGAGTGTCGTGGTGTGGTTCACGGGTTGTCCCTTACTCAGAGTGAGAATTACTCGTAATCCAAAGAGTTTCCTGAGCAGATGGAGCTCTTGAATGGAAGGAAGGATATGCAACCCAAACTCTTTGATCTTAGGGCGTGAATGTGGGAGCAATGGGCTCCTATTGTAGTGTCACCGGATTCAGTTGAAGTTGGGCCAGTAAGTTGATCAGCCGTGGATCAATGCTAATGTTTGCCAAAGCTCAGCGTCCAGGTTTTGTAATTTTGATGGATGATGTCTTTTTTTTTAGTATGATATTGTTTGTAATGTTTATCGGGACTGGCTGTTGGTGACTTTGAATCCCTACCGCTAGGCGGCGTGTATTGAACGAAAAATATTATTTCTAAGTACGAAATATTTGTTTCGTTTTTAGATTTAGAGGGAAGAGTACGAGTTGTCCTCGCATCTAACTCTTGGTGTAGATCGTCCTGTCCGTTTACTCAGAGTGTTTCGATTTTTCGCGAGTATTTAGATGTGGGCGTAGAGACATGCCTTTAGGATCTCAATTCATGCCTTTAGACGTTAGAGACCAGTGTGCTGGGTTTAGCGCAAGACCTACTTTTACTTTCGGATTGAGGCTATGCCATGACCAGTCGGTTTTCGTTTTGCCTGTTGCGATTTTAACCTGATTCCATACCGATTTAGAACCAGCGATAGGTTCTCGGCTTATATGATTCGTCTGGTTGGAATCAAGCATCTCACCGAGGACAATTTCTAAGTCTCCCAGAAGTGCTGACCAAAAATTTGGATTTCTTTTATAGCGCTATTTTATCCTAATCGGATGTATGCGGACCAATGGGTCTATGCATTTGTTTAGGACGGCTAGTGTGCTCTACGGGGCCAATCGCCGAGCGTTTGTGATTTTATAGTCGCAGAGGGACTTTGCGAAATATTTTTCTAAGACTTTAGGCGACGCCTCGCCGGTTCTTTTTGAAAATATTTGTTGTATAAGTTTTTTGTCAAAACGATCAAGTAGTTGTTACTGCGGAAGTAATTTCCGAAAGTTTGGAATTTGTTTTTACGCTTTTCGATAGTAGAGAGATTTGATAATATTCTAACTTTGTCTTTATTAAAAGTTTCAAAAATTTTGATTACAAAGAAAATATTTTAAAATTTGGGAGTATACAAATACTCGTATACGCACCCACCCACCCCTCCCGTTTCGGAAAGGGGGATAGCTGAACTCGTCTTTAGGCGAGCTGCGTACGAATTCCTTTCGGAAATCAAGCCATCTCGTAGTTCAGATTGTTTGTGTGAGTGTGTTTACTCGGCTGTCGCAGACGTCTCGATCACTTTAGTCGCTGGATCGCCGTCTTTGTCCGGGTTTGTCTCCTCCGGTTGGGTAGAAGCGATGGGTTCGGAGGCTTTCTGCTTCTCGAAATTTGCTGTTTTGAGTTCGTTTTCCGTGGGCGGAGGTGTTAACTTCGCCTGTTTCGATTTCACGATTGCGACCACCAATTGCCTTAGCTTATGTTCAGCTAAAAAGCCAGATCGCGATTGTCTCTGGCATCCCCAAATTACCACGACTCCCGTAGGGGTCGGAAACTTGATGCCTAAGTGTTATGACGATAGAACCGCCTCCATGGAGTTTATCCAAGGTGTGCCCATGATCACGTTGTAGATAGCTGGGGAATCGACGACCGCGAAGTTGACGATTTTAGTCACTTTTTTGCGGCGACCAGGAGCCGGATCGATCCTAGACTCATAGCCGTTTCGCCGGAGAAACTGGTCAATGGCTTTGGTATTGGCTCGATCTCCGATAAATCGATTCCCATGCGCTCCAACGTGCTGCGGAAAATTACGTTGACAATGCTTCCGGTGTCAACCAGGATTCGGGCGACTTCTAAGTCGCTTATGACTAAGTCGGTGACGAGAGGATCTGCGTGTGGTTGATCGATTCCACTATTTTCTATGTCATCGAAAGAGATTAGTCCCTTTGGAGTGTTATCCGATGGTACGTTCCAACTTGAACAAGTTTCGTCTTTTCGTTGGTAGGACTTGATAGATGAGATGGTATCACTGTAGTATTGCGATTCGCCGATGATCATATTGATTTTTCGGCGGTTAGCATCGTTACCTTTCTCATTCTGTCTTCATCCGCGTTTCTCGCACGGCTGGTTCCCTTGAGTCGGAGTCTCCGCTCACGAGTTCCTATCGTTTTTCGGAGGGCGATCTGAATCGTGGATAAGGTCCTTCACGCTGGATATCTCGGAGAGTTCTCCCGCGAGCAACTTTGCGGCCAGTCTGGCGCCGAGAACTTTTCAGTTCACGGTAGAGTGTCCGCTAGTTTGGTGGAGATCACAGAAGGAATTTTTGTCGTAATTCGGATTCCTTAACCATGTGTTCCCCATACTTCGCCTTGTTCCGATCCGGAATTGATGGCGTAGTTGTGCGCCCCTTGAAGATCATGTCCCTCGGGATGGACGAATTTGTTGTTACGAGGGTTTTTTCTTTTTCAGCTTCTGCTCGGACGCGATGTTCTTTGCGAACGACTTCGCCGGCTTATGCTTCTCAGACATGATTTTAGTCTCCTCTTTGATGGTTATGTAACCGGTAACTTTGTGGAGCGCGTCCTTGATCGTCCGCGGTTTCTAGAGAGTTATCCACTTTCGAAACTTTGACTTGAGTGGAGCGCGTCCTGGATCGTCCGAGCAACTTTCTTAGCGCATAGATGGCTGCTTTGTCGCTTATCCCGCTAACCCTAGCCGTGATAAGTTTGAACTTGCTCATGAAGTCAAGGAGAGGTTCGTCTTCCTTCTGGGATAAGCTCCAGAGGTCAGCGTCAGAAGTTTCCCGATTTATGACCATCGAGTATTGCTTCAAGAATTTGGAAGCAAGCTAGCGGAAACTCCCGATCGAATTCCGCTTAAGCTTAGTGTTGGGCCCAAATATGGCCCGCTAGCTGAGACTAATGGGCTCGAGCGATAAGAGTTGACTATGGGCCACTGTAAGCCCATTTGCAATTAATCTTTTGAGAAAAGAGTTAAAAAGAAGCCGGAGGCTGTTTGCTAAGGAAGGAACGTCAACAAAACAGGTCACGGAGGAGAGCTCCGGACCTCATTTACAAAGAGCTAACAGGAGTAGCTCAGGCTGGTTGCGCAGGACCCGGTCAAAAGGAGACTGTTGAGAATCCCCCAACTCACGGAGCAAATCTCGGAGGTTGGTTAGGATCGTTCAAACGTGGCTGAGAACTATTTAAGGAGGAGGAGGAGATTAGAGAAAATGATCTTCTCTCGATTCATTCATTCTACCATTGACACATATTTTAGTTCATTAAACATTCTCATAAGTCCTTGTAATCATCAGAATCATCTTTGTAATCATTCTTCGTCAAAAACATTCAATACAATCATAATTCATTCTCTAAGTTCTAACGGGATTCAGCCCACATTATCTTCTCTCCAATCTAAACCTAACCTAAATTAGGAAGTGAGTGTTATCCCTCACATTTTGGCGCTGATAGTGGGGACGAGATAATCAAATCCCTTACTCTGTAACTTGAGAATGGATCCATCCAACCAAGCAACGAAACCATCTATCCCTGACCCCGTGATCCAAATTGACGGCTCACCAAACGGAAGAGACTCCAGTCTCCAGGTCCCGGAGCCTCGACACGCCGATCACCGATCTGAGCAACAGCCTCCGGTTAGTGCTCAACCGAACAGAACCACTGTAATAACCAACCCAAGGTCCTCCAGTGGAAACAGCTCCGGGGTAACAGCCCCCGAGAACCCTCAGCGTCAACCCGCTCCAAATCAATCGGAGGCTCAGCTATCTGAGATCCGTTGAATGATGGTGCAGTTAGTAGACAGAGCTCAAGAAAATGAGCGCACGTTGCAACAGCTACTGCTCAGCAGCGATGATTTGAAGAGCACTGCTCCAGATAGGCAGGGACCTGTTCTCCAGACACCCTATCCTGGAACAGCTCCCGCATTTAAGCCACCTGTAACTAGCGCTATGGGAAGTAACGTAGCGACAACCAGCTCTATGCTCGATCGGGTTACTGACCAGAGCACACGCTTGCCACCTCCTCCACCTGTTTTCAGGTCCGGAGAAGGAATATCCTTTCCTTCTGGGGGCAGAACATTGGCTTCGGCTTATCGGACTGGGAATGTAACCCTGAATCTGGGCGCTCATTAATGGGCGGAAGCTGACCTCGCAGCTCACCCCACTGGTGACACTCATCAAAATAACCCAAGAGCTTGTGAGCAATTTAGCCAGGCGGCTGCCTGGAAGAATGACCAAACTCGACTCCGTCAGGAACCTATTCGTCAGGTACCTAATAATGACCCAATTGTCCTTCCTCTAGAGGGACCTAAGGCTATTCGCAGATATATGGAGAAAACTCATGCAGCTCTCCAAAATTTGAATGCTCAAGTTCACAAAACGACGAGCTCAGCTCCCGAAATTGAGAGTTTGATTGAGGAAACCCGTGGAACCCCATTCACGGACAGAATCGCTAGCTCTTACGTAAGGGATACCTGGAAAATCAGGATCCCCGAATACGATGGGACCTCCGATCCTAAGGCTCATTTGAGAGCCTTCCGATTAGCTATCGTGAAAGCTCATTTTACGAGAAAGGAATGTGAGGCAGGTTACTCCAGAACATTCGCCGAAAACCTGGCCGGAACAGCTCTCGAATTGTTTTCCGGCCTCGAGCCGAACTCATTAGATAACTTCGACCAGCTCACCAACGCCTTCATGAAGCAGTACTCGACCCATATCCTAAAGCAAGCTTCCGAGGCCGACCTCTGGAAAATCAGACAAGGAATGGGATATTCATTAAGAGTCTATATAGAGAAATTCAGTGCAGTGAGAACTAAGCTCTCGAATCCCAACGATCAAGTTGCCATCGAAGCCCTTAGAAGAGGCCTATGGTACAAATCAGAATTCTGGTCTGAGCTAACGCACAATCCTCCCCCAACTATCGATGATGCCCTTCACAAAGAATCAAGATATATTACCTTCGAAGAGGAAACAGCTGCACTGGATAAAATCCATAAGAAATCTCAAAATCACCCGAAAGGTGAAACTTCAGAAGCAAAAGGATCTTCTAGAAAAGGGAGATCCCGGAATAATCAGACCTAGGGAGAACATTCTTATGTAGTCGAGGAAGTCCAACAGGAAAAACCTGTTGCCGCGACAAGCAAAACCCCTGGTCAAAAGGCTACGATGAGAACAAACACTGCTCTTATCACGATCGAAAAGGGCACTCAACTGAGGAATGTTGGGACCTCCAACGACAGTTGGCAGCTAAATTTGTAGCTGGGGAACTAAAGGACGTGGAACTCAAAAAACCACCACCTTATCAGAAAAGAGGTCCCAGAGATACCTCTCTGAAGCGCGAAAGATCACCTGAGAAGGAGACAGACTCGCCACCGCCAGCTCCCAAGAAAAGAGTTGACATGATTCTTGGGAAATTCCCCCAAGGAAAAAGTCTACAAATCGAGGCCCTCCTGAGCAAACCACCACCTCAATCGAGCCCCAGTTCGAGGGTGGATTTTATCCTCGGAGGCTCCGACATATGTCAAGACTCCGTCAATTCAATCAAGAGTCACGTACGGAAGGCTGTTTCCAATGCTCAGTCTAAGCCTCCCAACCCTGAATCCAACAATATGATTTCTTTTTGGGAGAGAGAGATATCAGACCTCGACAGACCTCACGATGATGCTTTAATCGTCACCCTGAACATCGCAGGCTACGAGGTGCCTATGCTGATGGTAGACACCGGAAGCTCTGTCGACCTTATTTTCTATAACGCCCTGAAAGGGATGGAAATAGATGACTACGAAATTATTGGTCATAAAGCTAACCTCGTAGGCTTCTCTGGAGAAACAGTTACCTCCTTGGGAACCATCAAGGTCCAAGTCATAGCTGGAGGAATCATGAAAATGACCAATTTCGTAGTCATCGACAGACCTTCTCCATTTCACGCAATCCTAGGAAAACCCTTGATCCATAAGATGAAAGCAGTAGCTTCCACTTATCACCAATGCGTGAAATTTCCGACACCCGAAGGAATAACCACCATACGAGGTAGCCAGAAAATCTCCAGGATCTGCTACTTGGAGGGATTCGGAATTCTTAAGGAATCACCCCAATAGCAATTACAGATCCAGGAAGGTCGAGAGATGCAACAGAATATTCGAGGTCCCCCTAGGAACCTAACCGAACGAGTTGACATCGACGATTCTGATCCTTAGAAACAAGTGAACATCGGATCAGAGCTACCTCTCGAAACTAAAAAGGAGCTAATCGATTTCCTGAAAAGCAATGTCAAAACGTTTGCATGGACCACCAGTGACATGAAGGGTATAGACCCAAACGTCACCACTCATAAGCTCAATGCAGACCCTACTTTCAAACTGATCAAACAAAAGCGTCGTAAGCTGGGGCTCGAAAAAGCTCAAGCCGTCAACGACGAAGTCGATCGACTTACGAAAGCAGGGTCCATTCGTGAAGTGCATTATCCTGATTGGTTGGCAAACCCCGTAGTAGTGAAAAAGAAAAACGGGAAGTGTAGAAGCTGTGTAGACTTCACCGACCTAAACAAGGCTTGTCCTAAAGACAGCTTCCCGTTACCTCACATCGATCGCCTCATTGAAGCGACAGCTGGCCATCAGCTCATGTCCTTTATGGATGCCTTCTCGGGGTATAATCAAATCATGATGAACCCTAAAGACCAAGAAAAAACTGCAGTCATAACCGAACGCGGAACCTTTTGTTACAAGGTAATGCCATTTGGATTAAAAAACGCAGGAGCTACCTACTAAAGGCTCGTGAACAAAATGTTCGCCGGACAGCTCGGAAAAACCATGGAGGTATACATAGACGACATGCTGGTTAAATCTTCAGCTTAGGAAAATCACATCTCCCACCTAAAAGAATGATTCGATATCCTCAAAAAATACGATATGAAACTCAACCCCGCAAAATGCACCTTTGGAGTGCCCTCGGGCGAATTTCTCGGTTACCTCGTAACCGACAAAGGTATCGAAGCCAATCCGAAACAGATAGCGACCTTCCGGGAAATGCCGTCACCTAAGACAACCAGGGAGGTACAAAGACTGACTGTACGAATCGCAGCTTTGAATCGATTTATATCCAAGTCCACCGATAAATGCATCCCGTTCTACAAACTTCTAAAAAACAATAAGAAGTTATTGTGGGACGAGAAATGCGAGGAAGCTTTCAAACAACTGAAAGCTTACCTCTCCGAGCCTCCGATCCTATCCAAACCAGTAACAGGAGAACCCCTGTACATATACCTCGCCGTATCAACTGCTGCACTTAGCGGCGTGCTGGTACGAGAAGAGGAAAACGAGCAAAGACCCGTCTATTACACAAGAAAAAGTCTAATAGACGCCGAAACTAGATACCTTACTATGGAAAAATTAGCTCTGGTAGTCGTAACAGTTGTCAGAAAGCTACGACCTTATTTCCAATCGCACTCAATCGTCGTAATGACTTCACAACCAATACGCACGATTCTGCACAGCCCTAGCCAATCAGCACAACTAGCTAAATGGGCCATAGAACTCAGCGAATATGACATCGAGTATAGGCCCCGAGCAGCTATAAAAGCTCAGGTCCTCGCCGATTTTATCATCGAGGTATCGTCCGAGCACCTAGACCCGAGAGCTGAAGCTCAGGAGTGGAGCCTATATGTCGACGGAGCCTCATCAAAACAAGGCTCCGGAATCGGACTAAGGCTGACCTCTTCAGCCGGGGAAACCAGCGAACAATCCTTCAGGCTCGGATTCAACGCTTCAAATAATGAGGCTGAATATGAAGCACTAATCGCAGGGTTAAAACTTGTCTAATCCTCGGAATCTGAGAGCTAAACGCTTATAGTGACGCACAGCTAGTAGCTAGCCAATTCCACGGAGAATATGAAACAAGGGATGAACGAATGGGGGCATACCTCGAAGTCGTCCAAAGCCTCACTAAGGAGTTCAACAAGTTTGAGCTGACAAGGATCCCACGAGGAGAGAACTCCTCGGCAGATGCGTTGGCTGCTTTAGCATCCACATCAGACCCCCTCGCCAAGCGGATTATACCTGTAGAGGGAATCAAAAATCCAAGTATCGATATAGCTACCAAAGCTGAAATTGATAGCAAACCAAAAGAGCAAACGGAAGTTAGCTATTCCGAGACAATAGCAACCCAAGTTCTCACAACACTCTGGTTCCCAACAACCAAAATTCGCAATTTCAAAAAGCATACCTCCGAGGGCACGACCCAGACCCCGGACTCGCATGTTTATACAACAGCCACTCCCTCTGACATTGGAGGTACCTTCGGGGGCACGACACAGACCTGAAGATATTCCCCGGAATTCAGACTCCCTTGAGCCTAACCCAAGGAATATCTCCGGGGGCACGACCTCTGGCAACATTAACACTCAGGAACCTGAGCCCGAACAGGAACCTCCGTTGTCTTCATGACAAAAACGTAGGAAGAGAATACTGGAGAATACCAATTATGCAGTATATCTCGGAGGGTAAGGTCCCCCCCCCAAAAAAAAATGGGAAGCTCGAAAACTCAAAGCGTTAAGTGAAAGATACTGCATAATGGAATCCACCCTTTATAAACGAAGCGTGTCGGGACCTTACCTAAGATGCGTATGTGGCCTCGATGCTATCAAACTCATGAAGGAAATGCACGAGGGCACCTGTGGAAACCACGCCGATGGCATAGCCTTAGCTATCCGAATCAAAAGACAGGGCTATTTCTAGCCTACCATTATCGCTGATTGTGAGGTCTACTCATCTTCATGCGAAAAATGCCAGAGGCATGCACCAATTAGACATCAGCCTACGGAAAAACTATCCTCGATATCCGCCCCACACCCGTTCATGAGATAGTCCATGGATATCATAGGACCGCTCGTAAAATCAGGAAGAGGAAAGCAAAAGCTACGCTTCCTTTTAGTCCTAACAGACTACTTCAAAAAATGGATAGAAGCTGAAGCTCTCCAGCAGGTAACTAAAGTCGAAACCGAACGACTCGTATGGAGAGACACCATCTACCGTCACGGCGTCCCATACGAAATCGTAACCAATAACGGGTCACAATTCATATCTAATGACTTAAAAGCATTTTTCGACAAGTGGAAAATTCGTCTCACTATATCGACATCTCGATACCCTCAGAGAAACGGTCAGGCGAAGGCTGCTAACAAGTCGATATTAGCAAACCTCAAGAAACGTCTCGGAATCAGTAAAAGTTCTTGGTTTGAAAGACTACCTGAGGTGATTTGGGCATGCCGAACCACCCCACGAAAGGCTACGGAAGAAACTTCTTTTTCTTTAGCCTACGGGATGGAGGCTGTCATCCCAGCCGAAACCATGATGGGGAGCCTCCGCCGGGAACTCTGTACATTTAACCCCAAAGCCAATGATCAGCTTGTGGGAACCTAAATTCACACTTGTCGATTTCCGTTAAATAAGGAAACTTAGGAAAACCCTAATTTTCCAGAGGAACCGGATCTCTGCGAAAGCCAACGACAAGTAACCAAATAAATGCGGAAAAAATATGAAAAACATAATAAAACGAATTTATAAAGAAAGTCGATCTTATTTCCAATTCGCGTAAGAGAGTTGCGATCATTACAAGGAATTACAAAGGCTTTGGCCGCAGGGGCCATCAGCGAGTTACAAACATAAAACCCTAGATCTAGTCGAGTCGCAGCTTGATAACGAAAAACGGAAAAAGATAGGAAAAAAGGTTTGAATGATTTCGGACTGAACCTTATGAAAGGCTGCCTACGTACCCCTTTCGGGGATCAAGTCGAACGT